>CAAKHD010004480.1:63866-92021 GCA_901007705.1 Fistularia tabacaria
AAAAAAAAAAAAAAAAAAAAGAAAAAAAAAAAAAAAAAAAATAATTTTATTATTTTTTTGAAAAAAAAAAAACAAAAAAAAACACAGTAGTTGTGGTGGGGGGGGGGGGGGGGGGGGGGGCAATACTTTGATAAATATATCCTATCAACTTATTCATTGATATGAAAGCCATAGGTTCTATGTCTCAGAAGCGAAAGTTCTAATCATTGTTTATTCATTCCTACAGACACCAAATTAGAGCCCAACATTGTTTTGATTTCATGTCTGAAAAAATGGAGGTTGTGACATTGATTTCTTGTACTTCTTAAAGAACTCAGGTTTTGAACCCCAACAGGAATTGACAGTTATATTGTGTTTTTTCAGTTTTGTGTTTCACAATCCAAATCTAGTGTTTGGCCGGCTCAATGCTTGGCTAATGGCTTTCATATTTTCCCAAGGGGAGCAGAAGATGAGTTAAACAGTGTGTATAAACTAGGTTAGATGGGATGGTGGGAGGGAAGAAGGATACAAACAACTGTGTTTTCAGAGAATGTGTATTTGGAACTTATCTATGCTAATATTAAATTACCATAGAGTTGAAGACTATGACCGTGGGCCAGCGTTAAAACATTACGGCTACGAGGTCCAGATACAGCAATGGCTCTAGTCATGCATAGATAATCTTAACTAGATTTTCAGTACCATTGTAATTTAAGAAGTTACTTTTAAAGTTAACAAAATCAAACCATACACCAATGAACTCTGGCATGTGCTAATTGATCAAAATTGGTTCCTCAGTCAAGCACTAAATATTCCTGAATATTTTATTATGTTCATAATGTCATATTACAGAATTTACAGAATAACGAACATGGACGTGTACAACGTTTCACTCCCCTTCTGAAGGACACACAAGCTGCAAGCTCACCACTGCAACGAAGGAGTAATTTAAAAAGTCTGTATTTTCTAGGGACAATAACTGACAGCACACAGACTGGAACACTAATGACGGACTAGCTTGAATCTGGAAACCTTTCAGGAGAAGATGGAGCAGAGAAACATCCTGTGAGACGGTTAATCCTTAAGCCCATTTTTCTTGACTCAGATACACAATTTGTCACCTTGTTATGATCAACAGTCCTTTGGGCCTGTGAAACGGCTGCAGGGCAGAGTGTTTGGCTCAGCATGCTTTGCTTGTGCCGGAGCTGAATATTTCAGAATCCATCTTTTGACAAAGTTGTCATTTTATTTATGTTGCACAGTAAAGCGGCCTTATAATTTATCCCCTAGACCCAATACAGGAAGGTAAATAATTCAACCATCTAAACACCTGCGATACTCAACAACTCTGCTGAAGTCAGCTGGGGGTTGGGTGGGGGTTGGGTGGGGTCTAGTAAAGTTAAGTTATTGTTCCCCTCCAGTCTCCTACCCACCCAACGCCAGCTTTTGCAGATCTACAGTACTGTTAAAGTAGGGAACCTGCAGTGTCTCTGTGAGTCGTGCAACACATTTGATTCTAGTTTACTGCTCTCAGACAGAAACCTAGGCTTTGACAGGAAATAGCAGCGTTCCGTCACTGGCAGCTTCTGATTTATAATGGAGAGGAATGGTTGATAGGACATACGACTACAGTTGGATGGAGTTTTATAAATATTGCAATTTGGATGTTGTTCTGTCTCCCTGGGTTTGGGCCAAAGCCACATCACTACATCTGTCAAGAAATGTTTTCAGAGGTTTTTGCGAATTTGACATTTGGGGCAATTACAGTACATATATGTATGTGTTTTATATGTATTACTGAGTTTTAAGTCTCTTTATTGAAATATCAAATGGTTATTGTTTGGACTGATGATGAATGGCAGCTTAAGAGTTTAAGCTCTCCTGACAAGGCAGAATCAAACCTTGGGTGATCAGCGCTACAGGATAGCGATTGGGTTCCTCAGTGCATGAAAGAAACATTGTTTTGCTTTTGTTTTTTTTATTACACCTCTGTAATTTCTGGGCAAAAACACTGCGTCATTGGCTTGCTTGCGATATTGAGAACAGCAGCTTCATTAAACCTGTTTACAAATAGGAGCCATTAAATCTAAATCTGATGTTGATCTTTTTCCGATCTTTCTGCCAGACTTAAAAGGCGGGGAATGAAACACTTTTCATAAGCTCCTCTGTTTCATCACCAGAAGATTTTTTATCATACTCCCTTGTGCAATTGTATGAAGCTATGTCTTTCTCAGACAGAAAGCAGGATCGTGGGACACTTTCACCACAAGATACCAGTTGTTAGTGCGATTCGCACGAGTATGACTTGGAATTCGTAGACAGGTATGAAAATATGCTGCGGTCGCACTGTCTGGGTACACATACTTTATTTATTCCAGTTATAGGTGAATACAAAGAAAAGCTCTGGCTCCTTAGGAAAGCCTTAAGATGTGGTCGTTGTGGGCTGACAACGCAAACACCCTGTCTGGTGGAAACACACGCGTCTGACATCCAAGCACACCAAACTTTAGTGATGCATTCCCATCACCCTGTCGTGAGGGGATATGATGAAACTCTCAAAATGTCTCAACACTGGAAAGTTTCACATCTGGTAAAAGAATTGAAAATGCCTTCTTACATCAAACTGCAAATCTGTATCAGCCTGCTTTTTGACATTCAATGCAGTAACTATCCTCTGCAGTGTAGAAGTGTAGAAGTGTTATAATGACAAACAGATGTTTGGTGGCCGACAAATATTGTGTCAGGAAGGAGCATATTATAGTCTGGATCTGGCAACATGTGTATCTAATCACTGGAAGGCAGAGAACGGAGCTTTCCCTAGGTCTAAATGCTGTTTCCTATAGATTTACCGAGTTGGTATTCCTTTAATAATTCAATTAAAAGGTACGCTGTCAAGTACACATTGTAGAGATTTTCAATCTTAGGTATCAAATCTTTATTTTGTCACGCTATCATAACCACAGCTACCTTAATGCTGCCTTTAGGGAGAAAATGCAATTTTCGTTCTCTTTTGCCCCTGTTATAAGGCATGAATATTTGAGGTCGGCAGATCAAAAGCCAAAATGTGTCTTTAAGTAAAGTTGAACTTATACCAAACTGCTATGTGCAAAACAAACAGAATACTCAAGTCCAAAATTTGCTGGAAAACAATCACCTGATTTAAAAAGTTTCTCAAACTACCCAGACTTCACAATTAATGGCCTGTGCTTTCCATATGTCATCTCAACCTGAATTTAGAAATCTATCCGAATCTCTCGGTTTCCACGGGATGCTGAGTCCTACACATCCACCCTTCTGAGTCAGACAGTACAACCTCATCTGACATTTGTCCCTTCTGTGTCACACGCAGGCCTCAGGTAGGAGCCGGAGAGCCCGCCACCTGGCAGACACTCCTGGCCCCTGTCTTATTTGCACTAGAGTGAAAACATTCACTTTCCCTGTTCGCACCGGCATCTATGGGAATTTAAGCCTTTCCTGACAGCTGCAAGTCCAGGACACTTACTGGATGACAGGAGTAGAAAGCAGACGAGAGACTGATGCCTTCAATAACTGGAATTTTTTTGGACCCTGAACAACTTATAATATTGTGCGAAAGTAAATAAAAACCACGTGACTGCAAAATAGATCGCAGTCCCTGAGTTCAGTGAGGGGACAAAGCTTCTCAGTTGAGACAAACATACCGCAATAATAATTTTACATCGGCTGCTCCTCTTCCTCCCTCTCCCTGTGTCTCCCCCCTGGCTCTCGGGCTCCGCGGTGCCGAACACTGACGCAGCCTGCGCCGCCGTCCGCTCCTCTCCTTTGGTTACCTCCATGCCGCTGCGCGGAAAAAAAAAAAGGGAAAATAGAAAAGAAAACGGCTGGCCCAGAGTTTTCCGGGGCGAACAGCGAGAGGTCCTGCAGGGGGAATAAATACTGAGCAGTGTGTGACCCGCTGCCGGCGCAGGGCACCGCCTAGTTTCTCTTCACCTCCTCAACTTTGTGATCAGAGTCGGAGGCTGATTGAGACCGACAGAGGGAGCGGACATGCACGGTGAGGGTGGGACTGTAAAAAATACTTTTAATCTAAACTACTATTCATGTCTAAGAATAATAACACGAGTAAGTTATGTGACTTGAAAAGGCAGCTGAGCGTAAATTATTTCAAATGCCACTTGAGCGCCGCTGTTGAAAGTGTCTGCTCGATGCTGTCATCTTGTGGTAAAATTGGAGAACTGTAGCAAAACACGGACATTTTCACTCATGAATCTGAAAAGTGAGAGAACGTTAAATCGGGCCTTCGTGCATGTGCATCTAACTCTAACCGACCACTGGGTGGCATGGAACGATATCATTATTAATTATTTAAACTTCAAATAATTTGATTTAGACCAGGGTGTACCCCGCCCCTCGCCCAATGACAGCTTGGATAGGCTCTACTCCAGCATCTCCATGACCCTGACTGCAGAAGAAGCAGTAGATAATGGATGGATGGATGGATGGATGGATGGATGGATGGATGGATGGATGGATGGATGGATGGATGGATGGATTGATTGATCATTTCATTTGATTTTCAGTTCTTGATCCCTTAAAATCCCCCCCACACACACATACATACACAGCTCACACTGAGTGTGTAAAAGTAGGGCCTGGATGTTGACCATGAGGTTGTGTAAAATTATGGCTGGCAGTTATTATCGTGACATGTTGTGTTCTTTACATCAGCAAGAAAGCCATTAATTATTTTCCTTTTCATGCTGCTTTTTCACATTTTTAAGATCTGTCTAACCGCTAATGATCGGTTCTTTTGAAAATTCTTCCTTGTGCTTATTTCATAATGCGTTGTTTTTTTATTTTTTATCTTCCTTCAGCCATTTCGCCCGAGACAGAATAAATTAAACTTTGAGTCATTGTGTGAAATTTTCTGAAATAAATCCACAAGATGGCAATGTTGCAACAATTGTTGTTAAAAGAACTGCCAAAAAGTCACATACAGTTCAGCTCTCCTTTATCCCTGACAACTTTAACTCTCACTGACATTTTCCAGCTCAGTGCCTAAGTGATTTCTGGTTTCCTTCGGACCCAGGAATGTAATGGAACTCCTGACCTCTGACCCCACATCCCCCAAGTCAACTGTCTTACCACCTCTTTGTGTGTGTGCGTGCGTGTGTTTGTATGCGTGGGTGTGTGTGTGTGTGCGTGCATATTTGAGTGAATGTGTACTTGTGTATCTGTGCGGTCTGTGCCTGTCTGTGTGTGGGATTTCAAATGTACTCATGTCTGTTTGCCTTTCCTGTGTGTGTGTGTGTGTGTTTGTGTGTGTGTCTGCATGTGTCTGCGTGTGTGTGTCCTGCTCAGTGAACTGCATGAGTCCCAGCAGAGTGTCTCCCTACAGCTGTCTTCAGCCCAGCTGGACACCAAATTATAACCTTTCACACTGACCTACACATGTCGCACTTACTGTCCTCCTGAATATTTAGTTGTTTTAGTGTTGCATTTGTTTGTTTGGTTGCTCAAAAGTGGGATATAATATCCTATTGCAGTGACTAATTTTTCATCGCCACAAAGGTTTGTGTAGCTGCAATGAGCTTTAACTGACCTGGAACTTAATGTTCCTCACAAAGACACTTTTTGCAGGCTATCTCAGAATATGTTATTCAAATCTGGTCAAGTTAGTAAAGAAAAACTGAAATATTGTCTTGAGACACTTTTGCACTGCTTGATTCAAATAATATAGATTAATAAAGAATTACTTTTGCTTTGTATTTGCTTCATCTTTTACTCTGAGAACCCGTCTGCTATTATTTTTTCTTCCATTTTTCATAATTCGTTCCCCCCTAATGGACTCTGTGCCAGCCTTAGTCCTGTCCCAACTGCACCTGAGTGTGTGTGTTTGTGTGTGTGATTGGTTCGATTAAGTAGCATTGAATGCTGCTCCTTTATTTTTCATATTTGGAGTCCGTGATCTCTGTTATAGCAACAGTTGTTTTTTACACTGCAGAAGAAAAAAATATTTCAACTCACTTGCCGTTGGTTATAAATTGCTTAGACAAAATAATTGTTCTACAGAAAGCATAATTGTGTATTAAATATATTCAGCCCTTTCCAGTTTTACCACAGAAAGCAAAACATGAAGCAATGTCATTCGTTGCTGCCGCACTACAATGGATAAAGAGGCAGGGAGCATGGCTCCTGGGCAGCCACTGGAAGCTCATCGACCCAGTTGCCGGCCGATGAGTCAGCCCGAAACTTACTCAACAAGTGACTGCAACAAGTGATACATTTTTACATCAGTTTTAGAGTATCTGCATTCTTGTGCACTAAAATCAATTAGACGCTTCTGCTGAACCAATACAAAGCCCCTGGCAACACTTGAAGGAAAGTGAAGAGACTTAAACCTCGACTGAGCCGCAACTTATAAATAATGCAGGAGCAAGAGCTACTGTAGGTGTGCTTAAAGAATTCATCAGCTGACAGTTATAGTCACATTTTCCCCACGAGATTTACTGTATGTGCCTGTAAATCTGTCATGAATTATTTATTCGACACAACACAATCCTCTGCACGGACTACTGAAAGCTTTTGTCTTCTTAGACATATCTGTCACTGACCTGTCAGTCGGAATTTAGAGTAGAAAACTGCGATGTTTGGTTGCAGTTGGCTTTCAAAACAGAGAGATCAACAAATACGACAAAAAAATATATCTATATATATATATATATCTATATATATATAGATATATATATATATATGGATTTCAATAAGCCTGATTTGGCTTTTACCTCATTGAGCCCTGTTGATAGCTTGACTCGACTGACAGCATGATGCTCCATCAGTCTGGAATCCCAGAAGGCATTTGCCACTGAATTTGAGGCTTTCCTGACTTCTCTGGGACCAAGCAGAGGAGGAAACTTCATGTATCCAGGGAATTAATATATCAATATTTGTTTGATGGACTCAAGAAAAACATACCACGAACTCCATATAATAATATAGAGAATAATCTCCAGAAGATGAAGCCTGGACTGGTTGTGGACTTCAGCTTCCCCAGGAAACAGCGGAGAGAAGACGCAGTCACAGTGTTGAGACACCAAAGACCAGGGTGAAATTGATTACAGTTCAGCGTGTAACACTAAGTTTCCCCCCGAAAAGTACTCATCAAGAAAAAACTCAACAGACAGATTCAAAACATGTACAACTTGCCTTTGGACTTTTTGATTGACTTTGACTTCTATCTCTGCACCATGCAAAATGCAGGAACTGCAGCTCTGGTACTTTTAAAATGTGTTTACAACATTTCAAAACGCACGCACACATACGCGTACATGCACGCATGCACGCACACACTCACACACTCACAAACTAGAAATCACCCTCATGAAAGTCAGAAGACCCTTCACCATTCTTATTTAATATGCAGATAAACTGCTGAAGCCATCATGTCTGGATGTATTTTGAACAAGCATGACTTTATTCATGAAGACCCTTTTGTGCCTATATAAAATAAAAATCACAACAAATCATGACTTTGACTGTCAGACAGACAAAGTGAAGGAAACATTTAGATAAAAACATGTCCCTGGTCAGAAGATGTGTTTATTTGTCTTTGGACCGTAGTGGATATCTTTTGCGGAGGGAAATACCTAGTTCAGAGGGGACACCGAGATGTCACATCCATGCAGTGCGTAGTGACACACTCCAAGAGACTCACTGCCCAATGTGCGCGCAGAGTATACATTGTGACCTGTCAACCACGCAAAGCCTTTTCTTTCCCTGCGCACCAGTCATCCTCAATGTTCTTTCCTTATTTTAATCCAGTGTCTTCTGCGCTCTGCTTTGAAACTGAGTTAAGACAGCCTTCTCTTTACGTTCACTGAATTTAAGGTGCTGCAGCATTGAAAAATCCCTCTTCTTTGTGTGGTTTCACAGTAAATCTTTAAACAGGCCTCTTAATATTTGTCATTTCAAGGTGATAAAAAAATTAAGATGCTGGTGCTCGGTGAGGAATAACGGCCTCCAGGCACACAGGCACCTGGTGAAAACCAGGCACCAGATCTGCCTTGGAAAAAGCGGTGACACCTGACAGCCTACGTAGAAGTCTTGAATGTGGAGGATGGGGTAACGGTTGTTTGCGGTGACGGCATTCAGCCGGCGAAAGTTGCTGCAGGGATGCCATGACCCGTCGGTCTTGGGCACCATGTGGAGGGTGGAGGCCCACGGGCTACTATCCCCCAGGTGTTCCATGGAGGCAAACTCCTCCTTGGCGGTCGCTAGTTTGGCCTGCACGAAAACGGGTGGTCCCAACGTTGGGATGAAGTGCTCCACGTCGTGCCTAGTAGACGCGGTGGAAAATGTGGGCGTCGTTAGCAACCGACAGTTCGCCAGCAAACGTTGATTCACATCCCCCGCTGCCAAAAAGTTAGCATGCGCTCAAACCCCCCCCAGTCTCACATGGATAGGTGATAAAAGACACGGTGACGGCTCGCGACGTCCACGAGCAGGCCGTTGGCCTACAGAAAATCTGCACCGATAATGGGGACCGTAATGGAGGCGATCACAAAGTCCCACTTGAAACGGCGGCCACCGAGAACAGATACTGATTGTGAACCGCGAGCCGCTGTCTCTGGCCTGAATGTCTGCTCGCATTGAGGGGAGAAGGCTCTTCTGTGAGCCAGAGTCCACCAGGAAATCTCAGTCCATGAGTCCTTGATGAACAGCAGCTAGATATGTCCACTGGCGCCCTCTGCTGCATCTGAGCTCCGGCTCTGCTCTTCTTCCGGCGCCCCGAACGAGCACTGGTGAACGCAACGCTGTGCCATGCTGCTGAATCTGTTGTGGAAGAAGCAGAGGTTTGTCCTTGGTTTCCTCTGGACGGCCACACCGGCCATTCCGGCCGAATCTGCGACCCCTGGTGCCACCTGTGGGGGGTCCGGCACCACACTCTGCTTGGTTGCCAGCAGTACAGGGTCAGCTTCCTCCGCCAAACCCCGGTATTCGCCAGTAGCCAGACAGTGGGAGATTGCCAAGATCGCTCCCAACAGCACCAGCATGCCCCCCATTAGGTCCACAGTCGACCCGTTGGCCAAACTGGGCAGGGAAAGCAGCTTGTACCTGCTGTCTGGAGCAAGGGACTTTTGAGCGTGTTGTAGCTACCTGTTTGTGGGGGTTCGCAACAGCTCCATGGATCGCCATGTCAAGTGTTTGTCCTGCGCCGCAACAACCAAAATGTACCTGCTGCCATCTGCAAAAATTTCCCACAGCTCTGGTCATGTTGGGCGAGGATGGCTGAGCAATATAGCCGAGGTGGAATCGCTCAACTCCTCGGGCTCGGGGATGACCTGCTCCTTCTCTGTGTGAAGAAGAAGCTCTGCGCTCTTCTTGGTCACACAATCCGGCGTCTGGCACAACTTGCTTGGTCTGAACGCAGGGGCTCGTGCCCCCATTGTAGCACCGAGAGGGCAAGCACTAGTTGTTGATGATGACGTTGCGCAGGTACTTGTGTTGAGCTTCAGATATCTCCGAGGCCACATCTCGACAGAGTCACCAATGTGGTACCGAGGCCACGCTCCTCAGTATCCAGCACAAGATGACTGTAAACTAACAGTTCTACTGAAGTTGGTGCTGTGCTGATACATGGATACATGGTAATGAGACACTGGCCAGCCTCTGAGGTTTCCATCAGGGCTTTCCCATTTGCTAGACAAAAGACTGTCTGACCCTGAACTCAAACACATACACAGCTCTCCATCTTTAGTTGTTGCACATTTCTTCATGATAGCTTATTGTGACATTTTACGTACGGCAAAGCTCAAATTCTAACTTTATTAAAGTGATAAAATACTCATCATCAGGCATTTATGATGCAGGGGTAAGCAACATTACCTCACAGCAAGAGGCCTCCAATTAGCAAACTGGGCTCCGTCTGTTTTGAATCTTCTCCCCAAGCTTGTGTGGTTTCTTTCCAGACTGTCTGTCTTCCCCCCACAGTCCAAAAAAAGTCATCAGGTTCATCAAAGACTCAAAATTGTCCGCGTGAATGTTTGCATGTAACTGCATTTGGCCTCGTGATTGACAAGCGCATTTTGTAAAATGACAGCTGGCCTTGAGTCTAGCCCCCTGACAACCCAAGTGTATGGAAAAAGCTGAGTTTGTGATGAATAAATGAATGAACGGCTTCAGCTGACATTAACTACAGGTCAAGTTTCATTCCTAAACAATCATCTCACATAAGAACAAGCGAACATAAAAATAATTTTGTCCTTGCACTCTTCATAATTACTACTACTATTACTACTACTATTACTACTATTACTAAATACTGGAATGAAATAAAACCATCAAACCAACTAATTTAAAATATTCAGCAAAATCAGTCAAAAGCTTTAAGAAGTGTATATGCATGTATTGTTTTGTGTATGAAAAATGTACAGTCATTACTTAGAGCCCATTAAGTCAAGGTGCCACAGCATTAGCTAAAGGTGCAAAATACACATAATAAATATATAAATACATGTGTATGTTCACATTCTGCTGTGGATATTTGTACGGGATTCCTAAATGTAGCATCATGCTATTGACTCATTTTCAGGTGAATCAATAAACTTTAACGACCATGTGACTTTATCTCATGACCCCCGAATGAGGGTCTGGTTGTCAGCATTTATTGTGGCTGCTTGGATACAAAAAATGCTGACAGGATGGGCAATCACCACTCATATGCAGAGACAAGTGTTATGTAATGTAGCAGCCATGTGACAGTGTTCATCATAGAGGATGGATGGTGTAATCACTGATGGAAGACAGAGGCAGAAGTGCTGATGGGATGACAAGTCCATGTCTATTTTCAGTGATTTTATAACAGATGTAATAGTTCTTCAGATTATGTTTCAATCATGTGTTGTGCAGCCAAAATCAACTGAGAACAATCACGCTTAGTGACGGTTTCTGTCAGCCGAATCAGGGATTTCTTACCAATTTTGTGGTTTAGCAGAATTTCTACAAAAAATGCTTATTTGAGCAACAATTCCCTATCATTTATATTACAGTTTCTCAGAAACTGGGATGTGCTTTGTCTTTTACAGTGATCTAATGAATATATCTTCACACTCTGTAATTTAAGTTGTACGCTTTGGATGGGAATATTTAACCTTAAGTCTAGCCAATAGTTTTATTAATGCCTTCAGGGCACAGAAAACATGGGTATTTTAGAACATGAGATTCTGAGGTTCCTTAGAATTTTGGTTTCTGGGAGACTTTATCAATTACTGTAATGTCAGTAGTTACAGTAATAAAGGGATTGTATACAGTGCATTCTGGCTCAATTTAGGGTGTTAATACACTGACTTTTGCTAAAAAGGAAAAGGAGGAGTACAGGTCATGCTGATTTAATAGTGGAAGTGTTATTGTTATAAATGGTTGATTATTATGTTTCGGTTTTTTTTTAAAAAGCTTTCAGTAAAATGATAAATAAGCCCTCTTTTTCAGAGCCATTTATCTCACCTGACCTGAAGTGTTTATACAAAGGATAGTACTGCTAGCCACGTTTAATTCATGACGAGAAAATGACTTGAAAATCATTTGCAGCTTTTTGGCAGATCTTTGGAAAAGTGCAAGATAAATTTGTACCACCATCAAACCAAGTAGGCAACACATGACTCTTGCCTTGAAATTTAAATAAGCTGCCTCATGTTTATTAAATGCATTGTATGAACTTAAATAATTTCCAACACTGACTTATCCCTTAAGATAGAAAATTATTCCCTCTCTGGGAAGCTGATCAGTTTCTTAGTAAGCCCCCTTCATGCATCAGGTCTGAACCATTGTAAGAAGCAAAAAAAGTCTTTTAAAAAATATCCGAAGGCTAGGTGAAGGTCATTGGAGAAGGGGCCTCACTGGAACTCTTGTAGTTTCCTTGAGAAGAAAAAAGTAGGATAGTCGGTCACATCCTTTGATCCCAAAGAGCAGCTCAGGTGTGTGACAGTCATTGAGGCACAGAGGCTAATAAACAGATTCACCCCTCATTGGATGGATGTCGGGAATAATTATCAAATGACAGCAGGGGCAGCAGTAGAGTCACACAAGCGGAGAAGTTGTGGGAAAATGAAAGACTTTAATTGAATGTCGGCGGGAGACGGCAGGTCATGTTGAACCCAAAGTAATGAGATGTAGGCAGCTGAAGGGCATCCCTTCCAGGATGCTTTGCTAGTAGGGAGCAGGCAGGGTAAAGACTCGAGGGGGACTGGGGTGGTTCCTGTTTCTATGGCATTTCCTTAATGATGTTCTCATATCATGGTATTATGTAATGTGCTCTCCAGTAATGTTAAGTCAGCCTTGTAAACCCCAAGCCTTACCATCCAGTGTCAAAGCTAACACTAAGCACTGTGCACAGAAGAAGGACTTACCGTGCACATGTGCTTTGCATGTGCACATTCTGTTAATAGAGACAGATTATGTTCGATGGGACCAACTCAAAATTGCAATATGCACATGAAGATGATTTTAAGCTTTTTTGAAATTTTACCAGTAAACAATCACATGAATAAACAAGGAACATCAGAATATTCCATTTTCGAGTAATTTGACTTTAAACATTGTGATCTTGAGGATTAATGTGATTTAACAGTCCACAGGAATGCTTCCTTTCACCCTGATGACCCACATCTAGAACTGCCTTTTTGATGACATGAGGCTAGCAGCTAATGTTGTCTTGAAAATCAATTTTGCACGATATTAAACATTGTTATCGGAATATATTTTATTTCAAATTTAAGTATAAACCTCTGTATTGCTCTACTGATTGTTCATTCCTAGTTTTACTTTCTCACATCAAGCATACTTCCTCTCTTTTAGTATAGAATATTTTAATGACAATCATTTCATTTTCCTTGTACTTACGTTCCTGCGAGTGCTTTATTGCACGATTGGGCTGAGAGCACTACTTAATCATCATTAATATCTTGAATTTTTTTGTTTCGTCTGTTACCTCTTTGTCTTTGAATGAGTGATACCCAAGAGAAGCAATTTGGATCCTGTCTGATAATTGAGATAGATTGAAGGGATGTTATACTTTCATTTTTAGCCAAATGTTATTCTTAATGAGTACTCTGGTAAACAGTTATGTGATTTGCCTATTCAATATAATGGAAATGACTTTATTTTTGACGTTTCTAGACCACCAACGCTGCAATGGAACCACAAATCAAATGAATTTTACAAAATTAATTGTGAGAGAACATTTCTCTTTAGTTAATTTAATAAATGGTTACAAAATATACGTTTCTATGTAAAAGCACAGTTAAAGTCAACATCAGTACATCAATTGCTTGATATTAAAATCATAAACTTTTCCGTCATTACATTTCCTCTGTTTCGGTCGTTCATTTCTAATTTTTGTATCTTTGCCTCATCTTTTCTATGGTGATAAGGTTTGTTTGGTACCTGTCCTGTTAGTATCACCGTCTCTTAATTCTAAATATTTTACCTACAGCAAAGTTAAAGATATTGCTTTAGCCAGCGACTCAACTATTAATACAAATAAAAACATAGACACAACATATGCGACAAAGATGAACTGTGATCGGTTGAGGAATGAGAGGAGACAGATTGCTTGAGCTTTGATTCATGATGTCTTTGCTCCCATTATCAATTATAGTGGACTCAACGTTTTTTTTTGGTTTTTTTTAAAGGAAGCAAATGAGTTGTTGCCTCTGTTGACAGTGGTTTAGATGAAACAGACCTTACATGCTCATACAGGCCGCCTTCAGGGAACTCCTAATTTCCTGCTTAATATCTACTTTGTTGAACTCTTCAGCTGCCTCATCGCTTTTCACAACATATGCGTGCGCACACACAGACAAATAGGGACACTAACAATGACTTTGCCTTTATTAGAGATTGAGCTGTTGTGATGCTAACCGGTGGAAGCAGCACCGATAGGCTAAATTCTGGATGTGCCCTATTTAAATACCATGTCTTGTTTCGATGACAGATGCTGTGAAAAACAGTTTGTAAAGGTGTTGTGAATGGGAGATACTCAAGTATTTTACTGGGTTCCCTGAGCTCATTGTTCCTTGCATAGCTCCAAACTCACATGAGGCACCTGATTGTCTCACCTAAGAAACCTTCCATGGAGTACCTTGAGATGATGTGAGCAGCTTCCATATTTCAGAGAACCCATCAGAGAGTATGACATAGAAGTCCTGTATGTGTGAAAAAGAATGAATCATGGCTAAATCACAATGCAGACAGAAACAACACTTATATAGCGTCTGCTTGCTTTATTTTTGTATTGTATATGTGCAGTCTTTGGTCACTGCCACAGTAAAAACAACATCTAACAATATTTATTTCAGGGTCTTCGATTTAGGCAGAGAGATTCTCCCCCAAAGGGATTCATTAACAATTCAAGAGAAGTTTTCAGACACTGCATGAAACAACATTGTATAAATAGAACAACAACAAAAAAGTAATATGCACAATCAACCTAATCCATAAATGATAGCACTGACTTATCTTTTTTTTCCACATTACAAACTTGTTCTGAATAACTTGTTATTCAGAGTGAGCTCAAAGTGCACCAAAGCTCAGATTTAAGTGAGGACTTTGCAGCCTCTCCAAAATCGCAGTAATGAGGGTTTGGACTTGATACCCTGTTTAGAATGCTGGAGGCCCGAACCTGCCACTGGAAAATTTTGTTCTGATGGGTGAGTGGCTGCAGGAAGTGTGCTGGCTCATGAGGATGTATTGGTGATTATGCAGTGAAGGATATACAGAGTTCTCTGTGCCTGTAGCTGAAGCCCCACCGGTCTATGTCACAATACAACTGACACTGATCTTCAGTTTATTTATTTATTTGCTTTTTTAGAAGTCGAGGCAAAATCTAACCTGAAAATTAATGAGCATACACTGAAACACTGGCATGTGGACGCACCACATAGCAAAGCTTATCCTATCTTCATCTCTGTGAGTCAATCACATAGAAACATCACTGTGCAAATGTGACAGAAATTCAACAGTACAGAAGTATTTCCAATTCCTTAATTTAGATGTCAAAGCCTGAGTGATGGAGCCATGCAGAAAAATGGAACATGAAACTCAAAATCTAAATATATTTCTGTGACCTGCTTGTAAAGTTGCCAGTGGAAGTGCAACCAACCAAAGATGTGACCAAAACATGAAAAGATAGTGTACCACAGTTATTTTAAGTATATTTGCATAATTTCTCTTGCAAAGGTCTAATTTATAGAACCATGTAATTTAAAATGTGTTAATGGAAATGTATTGAATGAGTTTAATGTCTATGATACTGAGGGGGCAAACAGCATTATTGAAGAACACATTTTTGATAAAAGTGTCATGGATTAATTGACATATTGATTAAGCCTGGCCCGGCAGCACCTCAGTTTGTGATGGGAGGATTAAATACAAGCTCAGTCATGGTTGACTTGGCTGACCTGGTTATTGAAGACACTATTTTTGGCACAGCTCATGGTGTGGAACTTAAGGTTGACCATGATGTGTCAGTGATCGAGCCAGTGAGGTGCTGTGCTGTGACAGCAGCATGTATCACAGTCTGGTACATTTGAGTTATTGTTTTTTTTCCTCTCGCTATTTCTCATAATTGGATGTTATATTGTATATTGTATTATATTATATATTATTATATATTATTCATCTCACAAGCACTTTGAAACACCAGACTCACACTAAAATTGCTCTTTGTAAGCGCCAGTTTAGTTTTTGTCTACAGTAAGAAGGGACATAGGATCTTATTTGGATTTCCCTTAAATGTTGTTGTGCCAATTTCTATTAAACACATACCTCAGTTCACCTAGGGATGGAAAGCAATGTCAATACATTTCTGCTCTTCAATTATTCATCCAATTTACAATTTAACCTTGTTAAAGTTTCAACATTTAGTCTCTATCTGCGAATTCTTTTAAACTTTTAAGGTGTCTTTCAGATATATTTTAGAAATACAAATTATGGATATTTATTGTTGTAACTCTTGCATAAAAAAAAGAAAATTAACTCTTAAAATCGGCTGAAAAATATTTATTTCATCTTTGTTGACAATGTTGTGGTTAGCGAAGGCAAATTTCATCCTGCTTTGCTTCCAACTCTGTTAGCTCCCTCAGCCCAACATGGGACTCGACTGCTGCTCTGTTACTGAACCTGGAAAGGGAGCACTGCTGAGTAGATAATGACCCAATGTTTATTTGCACAATAACTCTTTACAGCCCACCGCTGCGGGCTGGAAGTGCTGTTCAAACTTCGATGCACCGTTGATACGTCCATCTAATTCAGCCAATGGCCTGCTCGTAACCCCACAGCCATTCACCTCAGAATCCATAATGTAGCAGATGTAATTATTTGACAGTCTGAGATTTGGTCAAGGTTCACAAAACTTTCATCGGAAGAAGATGAAAATGCTTTTGATGCACAAAAAAATACAATGAGACAAATCAATTTAGTTCGTGTTAGACATCAACGATCAGCCGGGAGTTTCTAAAGTTTACATGTGACTGATTCAGGGTAAGAACTTTGTTTCTTAGAAAAAGCAAGTGCAAACAAAGAATGCATAAAATTTCCACAGAATCCAACCTATTATGATCATATGCAGCATTGGTTAAAGACTATACTATGAAAATCAACGTAAATAACACGTATCTAAAATAGAATTATTCATTCATTTATATATTTGAGCAATACAAGAGAAGATCCAGAATGATGTGTTCAAGATGATTTAAATAAAGCAGCTTTAGCAATAAAATGCAATCCATATGAGCAGCATAAGAAACTCAATAAAAATATTTTAAAAGGCTTAGCAATGAGTTCAGGATGTGTAAGTTGCGCATACCTAGCTATTTAATAGTACTATGGCCTGTGGGAAGAAGCTGTTGTACAGCCTGGCATTGTTTGATTTAGAAGAGCCAGGTGGCAGGAAATAAAACAGTCCACGACAACAGAGGGAGGAGTCCCTCACAATGCAAAAGGCGTTCTTTACGCATCTGTCCTCATAAACGCTAATGGAATGGTATAAGACTGGTCTTCTTAGCATCCTTATGCTCTGCTGCGGGGCCTTTTCAGTCAGATTCACTGCAAAAACCACACAAACCCAGAACATACCAGAGAGTAAAGCTGCTCATCAGCATATCTTTGACTTTGCACCGGTAGAAATTTGTGGGGAATGGTAAGGGGTTGTTGACCTCCTCAGTTTTGTAAGGAATTTCATTCCTTTTTCAGGTGTTCATGGAGAAGGGATGGAAACCAGAAATTTTCTATGCTTGTGAGCCTCTCTGTGCCGGAACAGGTGAATTGTGCTGTTAGGGCATCAGTCATTGTGTTCCTAGAATCAACAGTTATCTCTTGCCTACTTGTCACTCCGCCTTTATTCCACAAGGCATGTCACTAACATGGCTGATAAATATTTATACTCTGGTATCGTCTGCAAATTTGATGAACCAACTTGTACTGGATTTGAAATAACAGTCAGAGGCGAGGAGAGAGAAGAGAAATGCACAAAGCACTATGCTCTGTTCGGGTCATGTTCAGTGTTAATATGTTACGTGTGTCTATGGTGCCCTCTCCTTTGGGAAAAAAAAAATCAAGCTCCAAACAGTCTGACCTTGGATGGCAAGAGAACTACTCAGCTGATGTGTGATGTTTGCATTATATGCCAAACTAAAATGGCAGCAACATCCAGGAATGACTGTTCTTCTTTGCAGCGAAATAGACGGTATCTTGGTGTGAACTAGATGACACACAATGCAAAAAGGGTACAGTGAGGGTGAGGGTAGGAGGCTAGTTGGAAGGGTTGCCACTGCTAAACAGTTAGAGCTTTTAATGACTGCAGAGGTCAGTCCCACTGGCCGATTCAGTTCTTGAGTGCTCAGGTATATTGCCTGTCTAATTAAGTTCTATCCTATCCTATCCTATCCTAATTGCAAAGAAAGAAATCAGCCAGCCAGGAGCAGTGCCACATCTGAGTCATTCTTAATCAAGCTTTTGAAAAAGAAAAAACGAATAAAAAAACCAAAACAAACAGAAAACAATCATGCAGACGATGTTTACGTCCCTCTGGGTGTGTCATTGCAGCCATTTAATACTGTATTTACCTTTTAACAAATATCCATTGTTAAGTATGAATAACTGAATGGTTGCCCTGTTTGGATTTACTTTAGTCTTGTGCTGATACCGCCCCTTAATCCATGATTCTGCCTTCTCACAGATCACCGTCCGTGTGTTGTCTTGTGTGCATTTAACTTCATTGAGGTGAACTGTTGGATCTCCGCAGCAGCATAAGGCCACACGATTCATCTTTTGTTGTTCCATTTCTTAAATTGCACTTCATAACCAATTCTAAAGTGCATCTTTCTCCAAATGCTAAAGTATACATGCTGCCTTTGGATGCATCAACATAATAAGCACTTATTTTTGATTGGAGAGAACCTTTAAACTCACTTAACCAAGGCAATAATGCCAGTCATGTTGGTTGTATTTTAACATGATAGTTCACATTGTATTTGTTTCAAAGTGTGTCTGTTTCGCCAGGGAATATCACAAACAAAGCGCAGACATTTGAGTTCTCCTTTGAGTCACCCTTAACAGCTGAATTATGTGGCAAAATTGTACAATGTCAGAATGAATGCATCATTCCTAAAATGAGACGTTTCCCACCCAAAAAAAAGCCCTGCCTAAAAGTGAAGGTGAATGAGCAATGAGGCATTTTACCCCCAGCTGCTCTGGTGAAGTCGTAGAAGTCATGGCACTATGGCTACTTGCATGCAATGAAGTCTCACAGGGATTCAAAAGACTTTCTTCCCATAAAAAATTAAAGACAAAATAGAAATTGACAAAAAGAAAATGCTAGTAAAGATCATGATTCAAGAATTGAGGAATGTTCTTACTATTCATAAGCCCACTTCCTTTGAGATAAGACAATAAAATTTGAGGGGTTTTTTGTACATTTTACAGATTTGCAATATACATATACATTATGTTGAAGTTTGTAATAAAACCAACATTGTGGAAAATACTTACCTTGTATTTGTAGTATATTATTTGAGCCTTTTTATATCCAGCAAACCCTTTACATGTTTTATTTTTTCATTGCTTGTTTTTAATTTGATTGCAAGTTCATTATTTATGGATAGTTTTTTTTTAAATGCATATTTTTTAAATGCATATATAATGCCATCCATCCATCCACCCGACAATCACATATAATGTTATCATAAATAAATGATGTTTATTTATATGGATCTAACATCAACTGTGCATATTATATATATTATATTCTTGGGTATAGTGCAAGAGTGTACGTAAACTCTTAAGAGTGTTGACAAGTAAAGCTTATTGTGGTTGTTCTTTATTTTTATAGTGTCACTGCCGACACACTACTGTCAACGCTAATATGTCTTTCAGTCAAAACTCTTGCACTTGCCTGTGCGATACAAAAATGAAAGGTAAGAATAAATCTGAACTGCTGTAACCCTGTAAGAACATCAGAGAAAATATTACATGTCAGCTGAATATGAAGTCAGGTACTTTTAAAAACAAATACTGGACTAAAAGACTTGCTGAGGGTAATTTAACATAGAAGACGCTAAAAATGTTGACTCCTGGTCAGTGAATAACACAACTTCGAAACCACACAGTATTCAAGTCAGCTGCTATCCATATTCCAGTCATATTGTTCAAACTGGACATCCAGACATCTATTGAGGGGATGCCCCCCCATGCGTGGGTTCTCTCCAGGTTCTCTGTCTTCCTCCAAACAGTCAGGAGGCTCACTGAAGACTCTAAATGGTCCGTTTGAGTGAATGAGTGAATAAATGGTTGTATCTCTCAGTATGTGTTCTGTGATTAACAGATATCTGCCCCAGGTTTACACGCCACCACCCACCCAATACCCAGCACCTGATCTGGAGAAGTGGTATAAACAATGAATGAATTAACTGCCCCCTCCTTGAGCTGCCACCTTATCGTGGTGGAGGGGTTGGCATGTCCCGATGATCCTGGGAGATATGTTGTCGGGGGCTTTATGCCCCCAGAAGGGTCACCCAAGGCAAACAGGTCCCAGTTGAGGGACCAGACAAAGCGTGGCTCAAAAGACTTCCATGATGAAAAACAACTTGAGACCTAGTTTTCTCCTGCCCGGACGCAGGTCACCCCCCGCCCCCTCCCCCCGGAGCCAGGCCTGGGGTCGGGCTCGATGGCGAGCGCCTGGTGGCTGAGCTTGCACCCATTGGGCTCGGCCGGGCATAGCCCGAAAGGACGACAGGGGTCCCCCTTCCCCTGGGCTCACCACCCACAGGAAGGGCCAAGGTAGTCGGGTGCAGTGTAAGCTGGGCGGTGGCAAGATAGGGGGACCTTGGCGGTCCGACCATCAGCTGCAGAAGTTGACTCTGGGGACATGGAATGTCACCTCTCTGGCGGGGAAAGAGCCCGAGCTGGTGCGCAAGGCTGAGAGAATCCGACTAGATATAGTTGGACTCGCCTCGACACACAGCGTGGGGTCTGGAACCAGGCCTCTCAGGAGGGGCTGGACTCTTTTCTACTCTGGAGTTGCCCCCGGTGAGAGACGCTGAGCAGGAGTGGGCATATTGATTGCCCCCCGACTTGGCACCTGCACGTTGGGGTTCAACACGGTGGACGAGAGGGTAGCCTCCCTCCGCCTTCGGGTGGGGGGACGGTTTCTGACTGTTGTTTATGGCTATGCACCAAACATCAGTTCAGTTTACCCACCCTTCTTGGGGGTCCTTAGAGCGGCTGCTAGAGAGCGCTCCTTCTGGGGACTCCCTCGTCCTACTGGGAGACTTAGACGCTCATGTGGGCAACAACAGTGCGACTTGGAAGGGCGTGATTGGGAGGAACGGCCCCCCTGAACTGAACCCGAGCGGTGTTTGGCTTTTGGACTTCGGTGCCCGCTATGGATTGTCAATAACAAACACCATTGTCCGGGCATAAAGGTGTCCATGTGCACTTGGCACCAACGCACCTTAGGCAACAGTTCTTTGATTGCCCTTGTGGTCGCATCGTCGGACTTTTGGCCGCATGTCCTGGACACTCGGGTGAAGAGAGGGGCGGAGCTGTCAACTGACCACCACCTGGTGGTGAGTTGGCTCCGATGGTGGGGGAGAATGCCGGTCAGACATGGCAGACTCAAATGTAAAGTGAGAGTCTGCTTGGAACGTCTGGCAGAGTCCCCTGTCAGAAGAAGCTTCAACACCCACCTCCGGCAGAGCTGCAACCACGTACCGAGGGAGGCGGGGGATCATTGAGTCCGAATGGGCCATGTTCCGCACTTCCACTGTAGAGGCGGCAGTCCAGAGTTGCAGCCGGAAGGCGGTCGGGGCCTGTCGATGAGGCAACCCTCGAACCCGCTGGTGGACCCCAGTGGTGAGGGATGCTGTCAAACTGAAGAAAGAGTCCTATTGGGCCTTTTTGGCCTGTGGGACTCTGGAGGCAGCTGACAGGTACCGGCAGGCCAGGTGGCATGCGGCTACAGCGGTCGCCGAAGCAAAAACTCGGGCGTGGGAGGAGTTTGGGGAGGCCATGGAGAATGATCTCCAGTGGCCTTCGAGGAGATTCTGGTCCACCATCCGGCATTTCGGGGGGGACGCAGTGCTCTGTCAACACAGTGAGAGCAGGGCGCTGCTGACCTCAACGCGGGACGTTGTAGATCGGTGGCAGGAATATATCTCAGGCCTCCTCAATCCCGTTGAAACGCCTTCTAATGTGGAAGCAGAGCTGGGGGGGGTCCACCTATCTCCGGGGCTGAAGATGCTGAAGTAGAAAAAAAGCTCTTCAGGAGCGGATCCCCAGGGGTGGATGTGGTCTGCCCTGGGTTCCTCAAGGCTCTGGATGCTGTAAGGCTGTCCTGGCTGACACGCCTCTGCCGCATTACGTGGACGTCGGGGACAATGCCGCTGGACTGGCAGACTGGGTTTGTGATTCCCCTTTTTAAAAAGGGGGATGGAAGGGTGTGCTCCAACTAGGAGGATCACACTCCTCAGCCTCCCTTGCAAAGTCTATTCAGCGGTGCTGGAGTGGAGGGTCGCTGGGTCGTTGATCCTCAGATTCAGGAGGAGCAGTGTGGTTTTCGTCCTGGTCGTGGAACAGTGGAGCAGCTCTATACCCACAGCAGGGTTCTCGAGGGGGCATGGGAGTTTGCCCGACTGGTCTACTTATGTTTTGTGGACCTGGAGAAGGCAGTCGACTGTGTCCTGTGGGCAGTCCTGTTGGGGGTGCTCTGGGAATATGAGGTACCGACCGCTGTTATACTGGCTGTTTGGTCCCTGTATGCCCGGAGTCAGAGCTTGGTCCGCATTGCTGGTTGTAAGTCGGACTTGTTTCCGGTGTGAGTTGGACTACGCCAGGGCTGCCCTTTGTCTCCGATTCCGTTCATAATTTTTATGGACAGAATTTCTAGGCATAGCCAAGGTGTCGAGGGGATCTGGTTTGGTGGCCACGGGATCAAGTCTCTGCTTTTTGCAGATGATGTGGTCCTGTTGGCTCCATCAGGCCATGATCTCCAACACTCACTGGAGCAGTTCGGAGCCGAGTGTGAAGCGGCCGGGATGAGCATCAGCACCTCCAAATCCGAGACCATGGTGCTCGACCGGAAATGGGTTGAGTGCTCACTCCAGGTCGGGAAAGAGGTCCTGCCCCAAGTGGAGGAGTTCAAGTATCTCGGGGTCTTGTTAACGAGTGAGGGAAGGATGGAACGGGAGATCGACAGGGGGATCAGTGCAGCGTCTGCAGTTATGCGGACTCTGTACTGGTCTGTCGTGGTGAAGAGGGAGCTGAACCGTAAGGCGAAGCTCTCAATTTACCAGGCAATATACGTTCCTACCTTCACCTATGGTCACGAGCTGTGGGTAGTGACCGAAAGAACGAGATTGTGAATAGAAGCGGCTGAAATGAGTTTTCTCCGCAGGGTGGCCAAACTCTCCCTTAGAGATTGGGTGAGAAGTTCGGCCATCCGGGAGCAACTTGGAGTAAAGAGAGTCAGATGAGGTGGCTCAGGCATCTGCTCAGGATGCCTCCTGGACGCCTCCTGGGGGAGGTATTCCGGGCATGTCCATCTGGGAGGAGGCCACGGGGAAGACCCAGGACACGCTGGAGAGACTGTGTCTCCAGGCTGGCCTGGGAGCGCCTTGGGGTTCCCCCAGAAGAGCTGATCATGTGACTGGGGAGAGGGAAGTCTGGGCCTCCCTGCTCCAGCTGCTGCCCCCGCGACCCGACCACGGATAAGCGGCAGAAGATGGATGGATGGATGGATGAATGAATGAACGGCTAGACATTAACACCACAGGTTAATTCGATTGAACATAAACATCCATTGAACATTACCGTACACTTGGGTTTCTGTTTGATAGAACATCCAGATATAACAACATAATCTGTAAAAAGGCAGATTATCAACTAAGAAATTCAGATAAATTCATTTTCATGTTATATTTGCTGGGTTCTGATAATAAATGTAATAGAGGTGTGTTATTAAAACAGCAATAGGATAGTGTCGGGGGATCTAGGTTAAGTTCCTACAGGATTTTTAATTATTTGAGAGGATCTGTGAATGGAGTAGGTGAGGTGTTGGTACTTTATGTGAAGACCTACCTGGGCAAAGGTGCAAAGCCCCTCTCATGTGATAAACGTGAGATGGCAACCTGACAACGGGGGTCAGGCTGAGTTGATCATAGTATCCCCCCCTGATATGGCGTCAGATCGGGAAGGAGGGCAGGAGGGCCAGAGGGGCGGATGGGTGGAGGAGGAGGAGTCCCAGGGACGGGTGGTGCTGAATGAACAGCTCCTGCGCTCATAAAGTGCCCAGAGATCCGCGCTTCTCCGTCAGAGCAGCACAGCCATGAGCCAGCCGAGTTCCCCGTCCTCCAGACCCGCGCTGCCGTTCCGCCCGTCCCCCTGACGCGCACCGCACCACCATGAAGAGGCAAAACGTGCGGACCCTGGCCCTCATCTTCTGCACCTTCTCCTACCTGATCGTCGGAGCGGCGATTTTCGACGCTCTCGAGTCCCAGAAGGAGACGAGCCAGAGGACGGAGCTGGAGATGAGGAAGGCGGAGCTGCTCAAGACCTTTAACTTGTCCGCCGCGGACTTTAACGAGCTGGAGAAAGTGGTGCTGCAGCTGAAGCCGCACAAAGCCGGGGTGCAGTGGAAATTCGCCGGCTCTTTTTACTTCGCCATCACTGTGATCACGACCATAGGTAAGAGAAGCAGCGTGGGGTTGTCGCTGGTGGAATCTGTAGCGGTTCTTCGGTGTGATCACGAGGGAAAAAGTTCAAATCACGGTTCATCAAGTAACTAAAGGCAATACGTCACAATAAATTAGATGGCGTTCCAGAGAGGTGCCCTTAAACCTATGTGCAAAAAAAAAAATCATAATTACATCACGGAATCAAACAGGTGTTCAATACATCCTCATATATTGATCTTCTCCGGCTCCACCTATTGCTCTGCCCTGAAGTAGATTCCACCCCTGAAGTAAAAATGACTCATGATGCAGAAAAAGCCCACAGTATGATATTCTATTATATTATTTTCTTTTCACCATATGATTTTTAAGAATGATCACATAGTAAAGCTTACACTATCTGCAAGGAGTGACTAAAGCCATCTGTAAAATTCTTTTTGGTTTTTGTAGTCCATGTGAAAGTGCTGTACCTCAAATATGTACACATGGTTCTCTGCTGCAGCCCAGTGTTACTGAACATAATTTGATTGCCATAAATTCAAATCTCGGCCGTAGAGAAGGTCACGACTGAGCATCACACTTACACACACATACACACGCACACGCACACGCACACACACACACACACACTCACACACAAGCACACATGCACACACGTGGAAATGGTTTCTCAGTAGTTTTGGATCAAAAACCTCAAAGTTAAGTATTTTGGTAAGCTGCTGTGTCTGAGTCTTGTTTACTTGATCCAGCGGGTCGCAGTGATCAGAAGTCTCTTCAAATACAGAACTGTGAGCCCAAAGCTTCATTCCTATGAGGAAAATAGAATATTTACATCCCAACTTACCATGCTTTACTTGTTTACGTAATCCTCTTTTCACAACCTAACATATTGAAATTAAACCAGAAAGACATAAAAGTGTTGTAGGTTTGTTTACCAAAGTAAGAGGTTTGTATGACCTGTCTTTTACCTTGTGTGTCTTTTCATCCCTTCTTATCAACATTTTTGATCTGAGCCTCCTTCCAGTACTCAGTGACTGGGGCAGCTGTCAGCCGTGACCCGCCGCTTGTAACCCTATCAGATGGTGGCAGCTAATTGCACACCAACCTAACCCTAGTCTCTGTAACCGCATTCTGTAATTGTGAACCCTGCGGCAACTACAACCACAGGGACAGCTTTTCAGGCTGTCATTACTTATTAATGACAACACCAGACGCTCACTATTCCAATGGCCTCCCGGCACCCAACATGACCACTGTAAACACTGTATACCCCAGACCCTGCAGTATAGATCAGTGTGGCAAATGTTTCAGTTTTATCGGAGTCAAAGCTGTGATATATATAAGTTTGTTAGGCTGAAACTATTTCCAAACCAATTTGTGAAAATTGACTTCTCGTCACATTCTTTCTGAATTTATAATAATATAAAGATCAAATTGAGGCCTCAGGATACCCAGAAGATTTTCAGAGGTGCCTACTTGATGAGAAATCTCTGAATCGGTCAGCAATAGGACAAAAAGCTACCCCCATATTCTAACATGGGCTGTTAATTTCTCAAAAGCTGACAAAATATCCTTAAAGGCCATGAATAAATATCCCGGTTTCCAACAATATTGTAAATAACTATAACATCCCTGCTAATGGAAAGCGCGCATGACAAGATCTGGCCTAAGCTTGTTCTGCTCGTAATTTAACGTAAGTGTAGAAGGGAGGCAAAGTCGTAATCAGTCATCAATCATCACTTTCCACAGAGGAAGGGGAGGCGGAGGGCAGGGTGAAAGATTGAAGCCATGTGAGAAACACCACATTGGGAAAACAAATGAGGTCTAAGCAAGAAAGTGCCCTCCAGATGGCAGGAGAGAGAGGCAGCTCCACTCATGGTTGAAAACTGGGTGTGATAAAAGTCTGTGCTTCAGGGGCAAATCATAGTCACCCCACTTCTACCCTCGCACTGCCCTCCTCCTAAGGGAGGAGAGCTTCTTGTCATCACCACATCACTGTAGCTGTGCGGCAGCTAAACCCCAGACTCTTCTAATGCAGTTCAAGGTCATCCTGACCGTGTTGTGGACAAACACTGAACATGGAAGCCTTCAGATTATCTCTACCATCAGATGTGTAAATCCATTAATGGCATTCAAAAATTAGACAGTTTTACTTACGAATTTGCTTATTTATTTAATCAATCAACTGATGTAACAAGTCACATTTTAAACACTCCTTGAAATGACTGCAAAGGGGTTTTTCTCAATAAAAAAAGTTTTGTCCAAAATGTTCTGATCAAATATTTAAGCAAGTTTATGGTCTATTCATAAATTGCTTTACAAAGCTTTACTGATTTATGAAAAAAAAAATCCTTATTGCCCAATGCTAGACTATTTTTAGTTGGCTTTCAGATTATGTTTTTTATGAGCCGATGGTATTTTTTATGATGTTTTTCCAAAAGGTTTATGATACCCCCTTAAGAACTTGTTGGCTTTCATCCTTATTTTCTTATTATTGTATTTACTATGAGTTTATATCTGAAACATAATCACTGACCTTTAAATGATTCAAAAAAACATAATATACTTCAGTGTATCTTGGCTGCTATTTGACCGGACATTGGGCAAATGTTCACCTCTGTCTCAGTCGATGTTTAAAATATGACATCAAAGTGTGTTACGATGTATCTTTTTTTGGAGCTCAAAACATTATATTTCATGAGCAGTTCAAGCTATAATTATGGTGTTGTAGATGCACATTTTTTGTCTAGTCACTTATTCCTTTGAAACCCTTTGCTACTGCTGGGTTCACCCCACCCAGTCTTGTGAGTTCAGAGTAAATGTATGTGCATTGTTTTTGGTGATATTGATTGATATTCAATTCTCTGATTATTAGTTGTATGAATACTGAGAATACATGCCAATTAAATTAGCAATTAAAATTAAATGTAAAATTTTGCTGAGTAAGACAAAAAGTGTATCTGTAATCTAGAAAGCACCCCCATCCCGTTCATGTTTCCATGTGTTTTGGTTAGATAGAAAAAAAAAAAACTTAAATACGCTTCACTTTGCTTGAATAATTCTTTTTTTGAACAACCTCCTGTTAAGCTGTTTCTCATCAGAGATCATTTGGCCATTTAATTCAGTGGCATGTGATGTTTGAAAATCACCTGCACTCCTCATATTAAAAGGGGCTTAGATCACAGAGCTGAAGTACTTCCAGCTCCAGTTCTGCTCCTCTGTCACTACCAGTATATCAGTTGTTCCTGCACTGGGCAGCCAGCATGTTTGAGGGCACATTCGTGTGTGATTGTGAGGCAGCTTTAAAAGAGCCGACATGCTCTGCAAATCCTCTCAGGGTCACGTTAACCAATGTCTCTCTATAGACTGAATGAAATATTTGGCCTTTTTTCCATCACTGGCACCAGTGCCATTCAGTGGCAGGCGAGAATCCATTTCTTTTCAGTTGCATATTTATAGGGCACATCTTGAATTATAAATGGTAATTACTGACATTAGTATCATCATTATTATTCAGTCTGGTTAAGAGGTTAGTGCAGTAAGTGGAAGAGTGCATGCAGAAAATACATTCAGCAGCTATCCCACATGGACAGCTATAATTTTCAGGCAGAGGGAGAGGGATTCCTCAGCACCCCCCCCTCCCCCCAATCTTCCTCACCAGAGAGAGCTTTGAGTGCTGGGAACCAGTAAAATGTGCAAAAGCACCTTGGTACAAAAATGCAACCCTTTAAAATCTAAAACTTTCATCGGCTTAAAAAATAATTTTTTCCTACCTGAATGTGAAAGGTTTTAGAGGAGATTACCAAAGAGAAATCAATGGCGGAGTCATAAGATGATATTTTGGAAATCAAAAAAGAAAAAAAAAAAAGACACTAATAAAGCTAGTTAAAAATCTAATAACCTCGAGTGTGTGTGTGTGTGTGTGTGTGTGTGTGTGTGTGTGTGTGTGTGTGTGTGTGTGTGTGTGTGTGTGACC
>CAAKHD010004480.1:92041-126057 GCA_901007705.1 Fistularia tabacaria
ACAAAAAAATGGTTATAAACATAGAAACATTTCGAGTGTGTGTGTGTGTGTGTGTGTGTGTGTGTGTGTGTGTGTGTGTGTGTGTGTGTGTGTGTGTGTGTGTGTGTGTGTGTGTGTGTGTGACCCTATCCCACATCCAGAAATAGTCTCAACAGACTCAAAATTAGGATATGTTTATAATATATGTCCCAATTTTGAGTTTTCGTAAAAGGATGTATGTATGATGCAATTGAGACCAACAACATTCAATTTACATCAAGGTAATATACCAATCAATTCATTCATTCATTATGTATTCAGCTCATCCTGCACACAGGTTAGTCAAGGCAGATGAAAGGTCTGGATCCAATCCCAGGACACTGAGGGACAGGCAGGGTTCAGTCTGGGCCTATCAATGTAACAAACACATTCAATCTTTTATCATAACTGTAAAAGAGTTTTTAAATGAGTCAATGACTTTTTAAACAACCTACTTAGGAAGGGAACTGGAGAAGCTGGAGAGAACCCAGGCAGACTCACTGGTTTGGAGGAACAGGCAAGATGATATGACATTTATTGAGTGTGTTCTTGTACGACATATAACACAGTATTTTGTAAATGGTCTCCACTTTTATAGCACTTTTATCACCTTGTGGTTCCACAGTGCTTCACATTGGATTTTACATTCACCTTTTCAAACAAGCATTTATACATGCAAGGCACTAACGTGACCATTGGGAGTAATTCGGGGCTCAATGTTTTGCACAAGGAGAGTTTCGCATGCAGACCGGAGGAGCCAGGAATTGAACCACCAACCATCCCAATGGAGAAGCATCCACTCTACAAAACAAAGCCACAACTAAACCATTAGATATTTGATTTCAGTCTTTTCCATTCTATTAATTGATGCAGAAATAGCCTAATACATTTTGTAGAGTATGATTACAATTATGAACTGCGAATTTGCCATCAAAAGAAATAAGAGAATCCTGCAAAATGTGAACACTGAAAGTATAAGTAGGATGTGACAATTCATTTTCCCCTTTTAAGATAAGATAATACTTTATTGATCCCCATAGGGGAAATTCGGTGCAATTTTCTGTGCTAACTACCCAATCTGCTGTATGTGACCTCATCATTATTAAAACATCCATGTGTACTGCCGGGAAAATGTTTTACACAGAAAAGACTGATAGTAATTCAGAACAGTTCTGTTTATTGACTGAATCTATTATCATACATCTAACCAAGAACTCAAAGATGCTTTAAAATCCAGGCACAGTTTTGAAACCTCTCTCCATGCACAGCATGCATCATTCTGTGTGACTTTAAAATGTTTTGTGTCTAAAGTGTACAAACTGTAGAGGGTGACATTTACTGTTTTTATTAAGTTTTTAATCACCTTATAGAGAAAAATCAGTTGTGGCTTTGCATTACCATTGCAGTTTATGTATATTTGAATTGGATAACAAGGACAAATTTTGACCAAATATGTAAAATTGATACAAAGAATACCATTTAAGTAAGTATCTCAACTTGGTGTACAAGACAGTGGTGAGACCAGCGATGCTGTGTGGTCTAGAAACAGTGACAATGACGAAAAGACAGGCGGCAGAGCTGGAGGTCGCAGAGATGAAGATGTTTAGTTTCTCTTTGGGAGTGACAAGGATGGATAGGACCAGGAATGAGTCCATCAGAGGGACAGCACATGTTCGATGTTTTGGAGAGAAGGTCAGAGAAGTCAGACGAGATGGTTTGGTCATGTACACAGGAGGGATAGTGAATATAATGGTAGACAGATGTTGGAATTGGAGCTGCCAGGCAGGAGGTCGAGAGGAAGACTAAAGAGAAGATTTATGGACGTAGTGAGAGAGGATATGAAGTTAGTTGGTGTGAGAGATGAGGATACAGAGAATAGGGTTAGATCGAGAAGGTTGATTCACTGTGGCGACCCCTGAAGGGGAAAGCAGAAGGAAAAGAAGATCTCAACTTCACAGGATATTGCCGCCTGCTGTAAGGAAAAGTAATTAATATTCAAAAATCTTCAAAATGCTCATGTTTCTTCTGATTCTTGGAGAATGTGGATGGAGATGCATATTTTACATTTCAATTAAACAATTGATAGGCATCATTTTACTTCACATTTGAACAGTTAGTGAACTGATCCAGACCCATCTGCTGTTCCACCTCTGTTTATGTGATTGAGTGGAAAAGGTAACTTTGTCTCTCCCTGAGGCTTGCATTACAGACCTTTGAAACAGATACAACAAACAATACCTTCCTTCATTCTTGTATTTTACTGTTGGTCAAGGACTGTGTCACCCATGACAGACATGCTGATACCTTTCCTACAAATAGTTGGCATCATGTTTTTTTTAAATGAGTGTTTTTGAAATCACAGAACCTCAGTAGCCTCCAGTTGCTTGAGTCACTGCTGCCACAAGGATCTCACGGAAACCTGAAATGACTGACTAAGCGAAGTGAAGGGAAGTGAAGGATGACTAAGCTGTTCTTGCTTGACTTGCCCTTCACTCTTGTCAATTAGATTTAAAAAAATCCTAACCCTCACCCAGACAGAAAGAAGAGTGCAGTTCAATGGGACAATCTTCCTCCTATGGTCATGGTCAATTCTATTGGAATAATTAACACTTGAAATTATCTCACAGAATTGAAGTGACATATTTAAAAACACGTCTACCATTGTGTTACCTCAAATGTTCTGGCCCTGATGTGATTCATTATCGAGGGATTAAAAGGTTTGGCACCAATTTATCATATCAGCTAATGTAACAAGATACCTCATGGATACACATGAATGATTGATAAATAAATAAAAATATTAAGACCTCATGCGTTCACCGAGTTTCTCGTAAATTTGTCAAATTGTTTAATTTGATACACGTACTTGGTAAGCTGAAACTAGGATGGTCAATCTAGAAAAAAAGGAAGTACTCTTTCTTCTACATTTAATGACTCAGTTAAGTTCTTACTTGGCCTGTGTTATAAGTCAGTCATGTTTTGCACGTTTTCTACATTTTTTGCATAACATTTTTTGTGACATTAACAACATTAACATTTTTCTGATAACGGAGAGCCAACTGCAATGAGACACAAAAACAACCAAATTTGCTAAGAATCTCATACATGCTCAAATGATTTCCAACGGAATCCTGTGTGAGCAGTGCTAGGGTTCAAGCCCTGCTTTGTGGCCAGTACAAGCTGTGGTGCTGGTGTTATTGTTCACATGTGACCCCTGCTCAGTTATCTTGTTGCAGAGTGCCAACATTGTTTACAGGAAATGGAGGTACCTTGATGGGTTCGATATACTGGGCAACCCTGTGAGCCTCTGAATGTTCATGATGGACATGAATCCCAAATATTTTGGAATAATGATTTCAAAATTACTGTTTGTCCAGTCCTTACTTCTGTGAAGTCAACAAGCCAAGCTGAAGCACATTGCAGTTACAATCTATCCAAATCATGAAGTATCACTCAGAAAGCCATGTCATAATTGTACCTTAACATTTTCTGTCTTTTTTCCATGATTTGAAAGTTACAAATCCGTTACTATTGTCACTGCCAGTACAGACAGTAGAGTATTGACACTTGCATGTGCGCAAACAAGCAAAAATTCAAGTTCTCCTTGAAAAAAAAAGTCCAGTCATTTTTTTATTTTCTGACCGGACAGACAATGTAGCCTGAGAACAAAGCCTCAGCCAAAATAGGCTCCACAGCCGGAACCTTCTCAATCGTTCCACAGCCTCAGGGCTCTGACTGCCCCTTCTAGTTTTCAGCTGACCTCCAGAGCAGACAAAACATGTCTGCCAGGACTCACAAAGTACAGATGGACACATAAGGCACTAGGACAGGAGCAATATAGTTCGGAGAGAAACAATAAGAATAATCAGCAACATATTCAAATTAATACTCAATACAGTGATGCCAGTGTAAAAACAGGAGCTTTGTCATCATGTGACAATTTTCTGGTTAAAAACCTGGCACCTGAGCTCTGTACATATTTTGGGTCAGACAAGAAAAAAAGACAGTTGCAATAATCCAGGCATGATGAAATTTAGGCTGAGTCAAATTTTGTCTTGGCTTCATATAATTCAGATATAATTCAGGTGGCCATGGATGAAATTACTGTTAGATAAAATGTCAAGATTCCCCACAACAGCCTTGATGGACTTCTAAGTCTATTTGTTTCATTTTCTATAAAAAGTTTTCACCATCCAGCCTTTGAAACAACAAAGTCAGCCTTTATGAGTACCATGCATGTCAAGGCCTGCTGATCTGTCAAGTAGACACAGCTGCATGTCATCTAAATAAAAATAGAAAGACTGATGTACCCAAGGGAAGCATGTGTAAGTTAAATAAAATGATTCCCTGGATCAAGCCCTAAGGCAGATGCTGTAACTTATAATAGAACATTATGGGACAGTAATTCACAAAGAAATAGAGCCTCAACTTTTGACAGGTAAGAAGACACCCATTGAATCATATGCCAGAAATCCCCAGCAGCTGCCCATGCACAAAGGTGCAAAGGCACAAAGGCACAAAGGCACAAAGGGTCAGAAGACCATGCCTTCATTCACAGCTGTTAAAATATTGTCACGAGGGTCTTACTGGTAGTGACAACTTATCAGTGTTGTAGATGGAAGGTGTGCTTGAGCAAATTGTTGTAATTTGCCCTCATAGTTGCTGATTTTATGTTCACAGAGAATGGTAATTTAGTATTTGCCTGTTTGATGCTCCACGGGTTCAGCGTAAAGTTGAGCAAAGGTCTGATTCACGAAATAAACCATTTGTATTTATCAGGCTCAATCATCCATTGGGAAGGAGATTGGCATATCACCAAATAAAATAGTCCTCAGCAGTGAGAACAGAATCTGTTTTACTTTCAGAACATATAATACATTGGCACAGAACCAGTGCTTCATTTTAGCCAGTGGTCTTCCGTAAAGTTTATTTGGTTGGGGAAGAGAACTATTTTCTTGGTTCTCCTCTGAATGGAAGGAGTCTTAACATGTCACATCAGTGAGAAGTGATTAATGGGCTTATATGCTTCGCACTGCTTTTAGAGGAAGCTGTACATTGTTACTACATTGATGTAGAAATCTGCCATTACATGAGGTGTGAAGGTATGTGCATCAACAAAACATAAAATGTAAAATACAAATACATACATTTCAACGCTGGATTGTTTATATACATATTTCATAAAAGTTTATTTGACTTAATAATTTTGAATTCTAAATGGTTAATATTAGGTGCTTGGCACATTTGTCCTCTGAGAGGAGAGCTGCTTACCTTGATTCTGTTTCTCCAATGATACTGTGTCACTTTGTTTTGCCACTTGTGACCTGAAAAGGAAAGGTATTGAGAACGTGTGTGTGGTGTGCAGACGTGATTCCAGGAATGATGCTTGTAATAAAGCTGTGACTATCAGCTTCAATCGCAGTGGAGGGTGTTTACATGGAAAGTTCAGGATTGATGGAAATGGTTTGCTTACCGTTGATCAATTACAGTGAAACACAAAACTTTTGTGCCCACATAGAAAAAGTCACTAAAGAAATAATAAACAGATAAACTGCAGCAACAAAGTTTTTTTGAATTTCAGAATTTAGAAATTCGACATTGAAATGCAATTCACCGCAAGGGTTTTCTCTAGCATAATGATAAGAAGATCGTGGGGTTATTGGATTGTTTTTTAAATTACCACCATCAATTATTCTGGCCAAGGAGAATAATTTCCAATGTTATATTAAGCCATAGTTATTCAACTTTTGTTGTTTAATAACAAGACGTAAATTTTAGTCATTGGGGTACTCTATTCTGACTTTGCTTCAAACAAATATTGGATGCTCCATCGACTACATTTCCCAGGTAACTACCTCAGCTCAGGAAATGTGACTGCTGCATGTAACCTTGGGAAACTATTGGTCTGGTCCATTCTTCTTCAGTAGTATTAATGTCAGTGTTGCGGTTGTCTGCAGCAGATGCAGGTGTTCACTGATGCCATATCAACAGCTGCTCTCCCTGCTAGATGTTGTGTCAACATTGGATTGCTGCTCCCAGCTTGCTTTTTTTATGACTGTCGTTGAATATTGAATATTGAGTAATGATTATCCCATTGTTCAAGATCACTGGTCTCTTTGTGCCTGGTTCAAGCCTGGCCACTATAACAGGCATTTATATTGTGCAGAATTTATGGTATGTTACCCACAAAGCAACAATTGCACTTAAAAGAATAAATTACAAAAGAAGCAAAAATATAGATAATATATAATGTCATACAGCTAATGATATAATCAATCATATTATTTCTTTAAATGGACATAGAATGTATGATATAATCAATCATATTATGTCTTTAACGAGATATAGAATGCATTGTAAAATAAAATGTTGTTTTTCAGAAAGTCCCTGCTTTGAGTTTATACAATTTTGATAATCTATATGTTTGTGCATGTATATTTTTTTGTTTGATTCACTCTTCAACTCAAAGCCGTTTGATTTCTCGTGCACATATTATTTTGGGCCAAGTACTGACAAAAATGATGCCCTGAATAAGTTTTGGTTTTTTTTAAGATGAAGGCTGCATTTTAGACAATTTAATGTGGAAATGTTATATATTACATCTTTAGATGCAATGCAGTAAATTACTTTCACAAAGAAGGATGTGTTTTAAATTGCTCTTTAAATAGGCCTATAAATACTGACATAGTGCAGACTGTGAGGTTTAAGCTTTGTGAGCTGTGTCGGTGTCTTTTGTGATTAATGTGAAATTTCTTGATTCTATTCCAATGACAGAGCTGACTGTCTATAGATTGTATATAGTACTTATCAGCTCCATATTGAATCCCCCCCAAAATAATATTGAAGCCTTATTGTTAAGACACATACTTCACACAATTATATAATTGCAGTTTTGTTTGCTGGTTCAAGGTTTTTCCCATTCCAATAGATGGATTTTCTTTTTTGCTTTTTAATATTTTATAGCATTTGTATCCAATATTTAACTCAGTTTAGTTTCTTGATTGAAAAAAAGATGTAATGAATAAAACATGAGATGTGAGCTGTTTGTGCTATCAACCTTATCTATACTTATTCCATGTGTGATGCCTCTATTCTCTCTGAGATTCTTTCTTAAATGCTCTCCTTAGTTGATGTTCATGTAAAAGCAGTTATGGGCTTTTACATACTGTACATCAAAGACTTTTGAGTTAATCATTATGAACCTGGTGAAAAAGCTTTCATCATTTTTTTCCAAATTATGCACAAATGTTTGAGAAGGCATTGAGAGAGGTCTTCGTAATTTCCTCACTGATGCAGAAGAGACACAATCATGCAGCCCGCTCTGAACTTCAAATTGTCTGCATTTAATTCTGTGTGGACAAAGCATTAGAAATCAGAAGCTTTACATTTACATTACATTTGTGTTGCCTCTTTATCAGTGTGTTTTGGTATGAAAGGCTCTCTCAATTCCGTCTGCAGCTACATGCAGAAGTACCTGTCCAGTTTCGTGAAAATAAATACTAATTTAATCAAAATGACTTCATTTAAATATGGATTTTTTTTCCCTTATAAGAATAGACGTTTTATATGTTAGAAAATATTTACCTTTCCAGCATTTGGGGCCTGATCCCCACAATGAAATGTACATCTGCTGCTTTAAAAAAACAGTTAGACTGATGGTCACATAACCATAGTAGAGATATCCTCCCTTAGGATCACATTGTGTCACGACGTGCAATTTTCACACACACATCTTTCAGAGTGGATGGTTATACCAGCTGACTATGTGTTGACCATGTGCCCAAAGCACTGAGCTGTCCCCCCAGCACCCAAAGACTGTGGACCCTCAGTTGCATTAGCTTTTCTGCCTCAACACATATAAGTGCCAAAACAATTTTTCCACATTAGGCTTGGTAGGCTCCTCAGCCGTGTAGAAACTGTCTTAATACTGAGATGGGAGGTGAAACGTTAATACTGTATGTTTATGGTTCAACAAAATAGTGGAGAGCTTTCATTGACATCCCTATCATAACAAGCTGAAGTATTTCTCTTGCAAGACACCAGTTCCTGATGGGCTCCGAATTCATCCCTGTCCAAAGAGGGGGATTCAACTGAATGCTTTGGTAACCGTGGTGTTATATTAGCTTTACGCTACTCCAGCTGGCTCACAGCACTGGAATGATTTGGTCAGACAGTGCCAAGCAGCTGTAGCTCGTCTGGCATACACATGGTCTCTCGGGGGAATTTGTTTTCCAATTTATTTTAGGCATCTGCTTAATCTCTCTCCAAGCTAACCTGGTTGAAGTCGAGTGTCACACAGTGCAGCCTAATGATAATAACAATAAAAGTCATAGGTCAATTGTGTTTACCCCTAAGGGCTAGACTTGAGTGTGAGCTTATAACACTCATTTAACCCTCCCACCACATCTAAAAAGAAAATTGTCTGCTGCCAGCCTTGTTTTTTCTTGATTGTAATTCTATATAATATCATGACTGTCAGAGGTGATGCCAAGCAGCTAGTGATGTAATGTGATTGGTCAGAGATGCATTCATTCATCCACTGAAGTCATTCCTACCTCTATTGTGATGAAAACCCTCTTGGATTGAGAACGTAAGGACACATATCACCCTTGGATTTGCTCTGTTATTTCAGGTGCCTGGGCGACTGGTGCCCCCCTCTTCCCTGCTCTAACATCACCAGCCAGCACATACTTTCAAATGCAAATTGCTCCTTAGTTATTTCTGTGACATTTCTAGTCCTACTGTTCCATTGTACATAAAGGGCCTCTTTGCCAGTCTATTTAAAAATCCCTCAAATGTAAATGTATTTCTCTAAAATGAGCTTGTTGTCAGCCTGCTTTATTTTCCTTAAAAAAAATCTCATCGCAATCAGCAGTTTACACGTAGACGGACTATTATGTGATCTGTTTATTCATTTCTTACTTCAAAACAAATCAGCATCACCATATTCTCAGACATTCAAATTTTATATTTGAATGAATGTGTACTTTTTTTTACCTTTTTCCTCCTAAATTTTAACTGCAGCTGTCTACCTTCACTCAAGGTTAATGGTCAAACTATGTGTGTGAACGATGTTTGAGGTTTCCATATCATCCTTGATTCTGCAGGCCGGATATCCAAACCATTTTGAAGTGACAAATTTTGCTTTTTGCCCTGCTCCTTAAAATAGGATGTTCAGTCGGCTGTCATGGAAAACTCTGAACATCCATCCACAGAGTGACAGTGACTACTGCAAGAACCAAGAAAGAAAAATTATTGGAGGTGATTTGTAACTAATTTGTCAGTGCTTCTGTATAATTGAGAAGTTTCTCAATACACTTTTAACCAAGCACTGCAACATCTGGGATGAGGGATTATTCAACAGTATAAGCCCAGTTAAATGTCCAATTAAATATGAATATAAATATATCAATATTATCAATTTTCATAAATCAGAAGTCAAGGTTGACATTCCTTGTTCAGGTTTTAAATCCCTGAAATTAAAATCCCAAAAAGGTAAACTGTGTTTATGACTTCGGCCTATGGAAAAGGTTTGATTTTGACTCCATAGTGATATTATGACATGTCAAATTAATCATAAAGGATACACTTTTTAATCTAAAATGCTGATGAGCAAAAGGTATCACGGCACTGCTTATTTTATGGCACTGGACATTATTTTATACATCAACAGTGTAGACCAAATTGACAAACGGGGCAGGACTGGCGAAAGAACACATCTGAAAACTCACCTGATACTTCAGTACCCCGGACAGCACCGTGGATTTGTCAATATATAATATGGCTAGGTTACAGAATTTGTCTATTCTAGATTGTGGATGGAGCAAACTTCAGTTTGTTGAGGGATCGATTAATTCAGCAGAACATTTTCACTTTACAACTCTCATGCAGCTCATGCCCCCCAACCAATCCATTAATCGGGGATGGACAACTCTTCAGACGGTATTCCCGATCAAACTTCACCCTGACAATCGATTTCATGTTGTTTTGTGTGGATCAATAACTTCAGTTCAATTCTCAAATTTGTAATGTCAATACCTGCTCTGGGAACTGTTTTTATTTGTTTTTAAAATAAACCCATTTTCTATTCTTCTGTCAAATGGGTACCAAAACTGGCTTCATAATTTTATAAACCACAGAGAATGATGCTGAGACTGCTGATGGCTGTATTGTGGAATTATTTCTATTTTCAAATGGGTAGTCCATATTTTTGTGATAAATGCAGACGGTGAAGTTCTATGGCAACAACATGAAAAAGGTTAAGCCTACTTACAATTAAAATAAGTTATAATTTTAATACATATAATATATTAATATATTATAATGCTCCTTATATTCTATCCGAAATGAATCATAATAATCAACAGCAGGCAGCTATTCTCTTGCTAAAAAATAAACAAAGAAAATTGATTCCAGGTCTTAATAAAATGTTTCCAAGGAACAACTGTTTCCATGACAGGAGACAATCAATTTTGATTTTAACAATCATTTTAAAACAAGTGGACTAAAGTTCTGAAAACATGAATAAAACATGAGTCATTGATTAATAAATCTTTGATTATTATTAGAATACTTGCAATGAGATCAATTAAAATGCAAATTATAAATTCTATCACAAAATAAGAGTAATAACAGTCAATAATGTGAATACTATTTGATAATATAATACAACTAAAGTAAAAATGTCTGTGGTGGTTCTCAGTCCTCTAGGTCATGGTTGCGCCTTGTCAAAATCTTCCTGTAGCAACTGGACACTGAGGTAAAAATGTTATACGGTGAAGCAATGATGTGATAAGTTATTAATGTTGTGTAAAATACAATAATTACAATCATGAAACTGAGGAATGGACATGTATCCAAACAGCGTTTTCACTCCTGTGTCCCTCTGGATTTTGATAAAGGTCATATATTCAAATAATAGAACGAATGAATAAGTAAATAAATACATGCATACATAAATACATAAATAAATAAACAGAACATCATAAAAGTAAACTCAAAATGACGGCAGTCCTCCTTAAGCCTCTATCAACTCGGATTACCTTTGTGAGACTTTGAGGTATTTACTGTTCTATCGTGAATTATCCAGTCCTTATCGCTATTACCAATAACAGTTATTATGTATATGTGGTTAACTCTAAATATACAATTCAATTTCATTGATAGATTAATAGTGTGACTTGGAGCAGAAGAAGACCTACAAATGATCTTCCTCCTGTCCTAATACTGACTTGCAGTATTTCTTTTTTTGTTAGTTAAAGCTAGTGGTTAACGATACATAATACCAGATGTTATTGTTTGTTTGTATTATTGTTGATGTTTATCCTCTGCAAATGCTCCCCTATCACCTTTTACAGACTCTGGTTAATGTACCTGTTAAGGTCAAAAGACAAATTAGATTTTTATTGCTGTGTCTTACTGATCTCATCTGTCACAGACTTCCTTGATCAGCCTAAAGCTGTAATTTATGTACCTATCATGGTGTAAGACGTAAACTTTAGAGGAAACAAGATGAGATGAAGCTCGATGCCCATTCGTAAAATGCAATTTGTGATTTGTATGCATTCTATGCTTTTATTAATAAAGGCCCAGAAACTGCACCCTCTGTGATGCTTGCAGATTCATGCCGCTGATGCTTCAATTATATTACGCATCCTTTTAATATATAAATATCAATATCAACATCCCTGTCCTGCATGATAGCTGGTGACATTGTGATTTTCTAAATATTTTTTCCGGGTGTTACAGAGCAATAACCCGTTCATTACTGAAGAGGCAAAGCAGTATTACTCTTGCCTTAAATGTCATATGGAAAATATAATTTATCATTGCAGGGTTCTATGCTGTCAACAGGGGTTCCTGCAAGTCTTTCAGAAATTACTTTATCATGCCTGTGCTTGGTTACTCCTTTGTCAACCTTAAACATACACGTGGACGTAATCACTCATACTTGAGGATAGATAAACTTGAGTTTCGACGTTTCTAAAAATGAAACAAGCATGCTATACACAATAACTCAACACCAACTAAACAATCCAGATGACGCTGTCGTTTGATATAAATATGAAAAAATAACACAGTTGCTTAAAACAAATGAGACAGATGGATTTTCATGTGCTTGCTGGGTCTGCTGAGGTTAAGTTGCAGATTGAGCTGATGCTCTGCTGCCTGCCATATGGACAGCCTGAGGCCACCGTAACCCCATCAAGGTGACAAGGCCACTTTACACTGGTCAAAACTGGGCATTTTGTTAGGGGAGTTCTGATGGCGAATTATATTATATCTTTAGAAATGTGTTCACAGTCACGGTGGCTAATACGATTGAGGGGTCTCCCATGGATTTACATGGCTTGGTTTGGGACTTAAAAATGTCACCATATATATATATATATATATATATATATATATATATATATATATATATATATATATATATATATATATATATATATATATATATATATATATATATATATATATATATATATATATGTATATATATATTTGTAAACTGAGGAGCTTTCAAGCAGGTCCTGGGACCCTGAGAAAGAAAATTTGGGGGTCCCTCCTTCATAGTGGGAACTCAGTCATATTACCATAGTTACCAACAGTGTCAGAATCAGAAAAACTTTGAAAAAATTGTTCCCGTGGGGCAATTTGAAGGCACAAGGGCAGCATAGCACCCCCCAAAAAGCAGATAAACAACGTCTATTTATGATGAAATAAAAATGAATATATAAAATTAAATATCATAAATTGAAAATGAAAATAAAATAAACAACCAGAACCCTTTTTGCACCAGGTTTACCAAGATTGTCATCTGCTTCAAACACCATCAATAAGATAAGATAAGATAAGATGACACTTCATTGATCCCCCATGGGGGAAATTCAGTTGTTGCAGCAGCAACATTAGAAGAGAGGAGAAGAAGAGAAGAGAAGGAAGCATACAATGACACAATAGCTAAGCTGACCAACTGGGCATTTTTCTGTCTGTGTTTTGTTAAAAAGCTTTATTGTCACTACTTCAAATATTACTGATATAACACTACTAAAGTATCATCAGTTGTGCACTAAACCAATTGCAGTTATAAAACAAGCAGGCTATTATACTTCTCATACTTACAATAGAGTAGCTTTGCCTTGACAACTTCAACTCGACTGTCATTTGTCCTCAGGTGTCACCTAATCTGGCAGCTCGAATCTGTGACACCATCACTCACATCAATTTCACAGTTTGTTGTTTGCACTTTACATTGTTCTTACTGTCCTTCCCTTGGATTTCCTCTCACTACAATGGGGATATGCTTTTTTGTCCCAAAAGACCCTATTTCAGATTAGACTAACATAGGTTTACACAGATTCAAATACACTTAACACTCACAGGAAGAGAGAGCAATCCATCTACACATGCAGCCAACTAGCATCTACACATTTCCAACTTTTTAAAAGTGTTTTCACCAGATGGTCGTCATCTGGCAAGTATTATATGACTTAGCATTACCTTGTGCTCTTTTGTTGTTTTTTTTTCTCTTTCATTTTCGATGTCCGCAATCGATGATACATGTTTCCTTTTAGACCAAATGATAACTCAGCTGATCAGTTATTAAGTAATGGATGCCTCCCCCCACACACACACATCATTCAGTTTTTCTGACAAGCATAGTTGCCCTCACTTTACATATCTGTAAGAACAAGTGTCAATTCCTTGGATATTTTGGCACTTCAGGTCACATCAGCAAGTAGTGCCTCGTGTGCAGGGTCAAGCACCATAACACTTGTGGCTGAAGGGGCTCAGAAATATATAAGTTCACCTGTGCCTTGGGTCAGGTCAGGTTGCCTGAGATCTCTGACCCACACTTGCACCATTATATTCTTCATTCTTTGGTCTTCTTTCTTCTTATGATATATATATATATATGTGTGTGTGTGTGTGTGTGTGTGTGTGTGTGTGTGTGTGTGTGTGTGTGTGTGTGTGTATTTATTTTAAGTAATGTAGTTGCAAACCTTGGGTGATTGTCAAATATTTCTTTCTGACCTCATGCCATTATTGAAAAAAATATAATAAATTGGGACGAAAATAAGTGACAGGATTAAAATTATAACCTGATAAGGGACTTGATAATAGAAAAAAAAATCTTAAATAATGGCTTGGATGATTCCATCTGGGAGGATGAGAGGTGAAAGTTCACTCCAATGCCTTGGATGCTTGTTGTTAACAAGTCAAGACATTTCTGATTAAGAGCAATAAACTAATCACAACAACTGAAGTACATTTTGTAAGGAACAAAGGAGCATCTGCATCAGCAGGCATAGAAGATCAGAGTTTCATATAACACCATAATAAGATCAATTACTTAATTTGGTTGCATCTGGTCATTAAAGCAGGTGCCAGCAACAGTCTGAGCATCACATGACATGACATATGATAGCTTTACTATGCGGCACCAGGCCCAGTCAGGCAGCCCAGCCAGGATGTTGTGGGTAGTTGCGTCTTCATCACAAAGTCATTATAGTCTCCACACAAACACAACCACACACACATACACACACACACTTCTCTGTATGTCCATGTGTAAGCTTTGCAAATGGCCCATACTGTGTGTTTGTGTTTTTGCTGTGTATCTCGGTCGACTTTTCATAGTTCTTGTGAACTGCTGAGGGTCATCAGGGGAAACGTATGGCTGTTTTCTGTAAGTGACAGCTTGTATTGACTCAGCCAGACTTGTTGCAAAAGATGATATTGAAAGTATACTTCATAAATTACATCAATAAGTGATGCAAAGTAGTAAAGACGCATTGTATTACAACAAATAGATTAAACACAGAGTGTTTTGAAACCGCTGAAGCAATTGTCTCTGCTTAAAAACTCCCCACTGAGTAATAATCGGAAGTACTAAGTAAGCAAAAGCTGTCTTAATAAATGAAGGGTTTTTATTGTTGTTAAGATTATTATCACTATCATCAAGTCGTTGTTTCCTTCATGATTTTGATTTTTTCCTTTATTTGGCAAAATGTTTTGCTGTCCCTCTTTCCTCTTGAATCAACCTGTTTCTCAATTTCTGATTTCTAAATAAATATTTTTGCTGCTTCTGGTTCAGGGAATGAATCAACCTCATCCACTATGTTTATTAACTGTTTGATCAAATTTTTTTCAAAGAATTTGGTTAAACCCACCAAGCAATAAAAGGTAGTGGCCAATAACAGACACCATAGTTATTTAAACTCCAGTAAGTTAAACATATAAAATTTTATTTTACTATTTTTTTGAAGGCATAACAAACTAAAAATGGATTTAAGTTTTGGTTATTTACCTTTTTACAGTGAAAGGTATTTTAGTTGCATGCTTGAGCAGTGATGGTGGTGGCTCGGGCTGTGGTAGGAATATCAGGGGTTTAAAAATAATTTTACTGCCTAAGTGAAAGTGTTTTTTTTTTAGATTAAAAGTCACTCTGGTTGTTCAATCTTGGAGCCAGCACAGCTCAAGTTTGTAAATAAATCAAAAACAAAAAAAAACAAAAAATAGATTTATAGCTGCCAAGAGTCTAGTAACATCACTTCCAATAATTGCCAGAATGTTTGTCAGAGGATCACTATATGCAATCAATGTAAGTGATAATTTGAAATCAATCAATCTTCCTTTACGGTACATAAATCATACTTACATTTTCTCAAAGTGGGTAATTCAAGCAATTTTAACAAAGCATTGGGTACAGCATAAAGTTAAAAATACAACACTGGTGATCTTGTTACAGACAGTTTACCACTACTCCAAAATATACATCTAATATTCAATGTAATAGCTTGGACAGGTAGAAATCTACAATTCATAAAGGTCTCCACTGTGCCAAATTTTCAAAAAAGTTTTTGGATGTGAAGGAGATACAGGGTCCCAAACAACATGTACAAGGTGTAACCAAGTACTTATTTTATCAGTATGCCTGTAATTTTCCTTATTGTCTTTATTTTTCATGGTGTGAACTGATATGTATTTGTTCTGTGGAAGGCTACAAGGCACCCTCTTCTCCAGCACATGTCACTTTAGGACAGCATCTGCTCCGTGAAAGCTGCCGAAGGAGCTGAAAGGGGGCCAGAGCATGTACTCATTGGAATCTGGTGACAGAAGCAGGTGACTCTGCTGCAGTGGCTCTCACCAAACAGTGCACACTGAGAGGACTGAGAATCAGAGGATGAGAAGGATGGAAAAATTCAGATGTTGAAATAAAATAAATCCGAATAGCCAGAGGATTAGAATGACGGGACAGGCTGCTGCTATTTTAAATGTGTGCCATTCCGGTGATTGAAACGGTAACCGGATATCAAAAGGCAAGTTTGAGAATCATTACAAATGCTTGATATTGTATCTTCAATTCTAAGTAATGCAATAACACGTACGATTGCTATTCTACCCGTATATTTTCCCCCCTTCTCATTTTTGCGAAAGTGCGCTCATCCGGGGGGAAAATAAAAACTTCAAAGAAGACACAGCTGTGAGTTAACACGCTTAAGCTCCATTTATGAGATACCATAGCCACTGCCAGAGTCACAGATGATGGAGCAATTACACGGGAAGATCCTCCTGTTTCTTTTAAATCATCAAGCTTTGCCCCTGAGCTATGAGACCAAAACATGTGTCGCACACACGCGTTAACACTGAGCACTGCGGATAAAAGAAGAACCACTTGTTGGCAGGAGTTGTACTCAAACAAACAAGTCATGAGCGATAAAATATCGATTTTTTTTATTCCATGTGACATGGATCAAGTAGCATAAGTTCACTGATACTCTTTTGACCATGCAGGCAACATTTGCTTAAAAGAAAAACTTTCTTTCCATTTCTTTCCTGTTCATCCAGATCATTTTACAACTATTTAAGTAATTTTGTGTCCATGACTTTGCATCAAAAATGTTTTTTCAAAATGAAATTTTCAATTTTCATATTTTTCAATCAGAACTGACTTTTACAAAAGGATGTTTAAATGTAGAACACGTGCAGTGTACGGTGTACACTGTTTAAGTGGAACACAAAACCAACCAAGAAAAGATGTTATTCTCACACATTGTAATTGAAAAAGCAAATACAGAAAGTGAGGCAAACAGCCAGAGAATCATACGACATGGATTTTGGTGCACGTCTGCTTTCTTTGAGTCTCCGCTCAGTTCAGTAAGTGACTGAATGTGTTTTGCTTCTTGGCTCAAATACTGTGGCTCTGCTCTGTGGTCCTGCCAAGAATTTGGAAAAAAAAACTTCCATCTCCTGCTAAAAAGAAGAAAAAATCGAAACCCAATATTGTATGACACAACAAATTCTTTCTGTCTTGTCATGTTTTCACCCACAGTGCCTGCACCGGCACACTTTTAAAACTCAAATAGAACACTAGGCACTGAGCCAGGTGTTTTCCACGTTGACCTCCTAAAAGTCTAGAAAGAAATCCTGGGTGAGTTCCCGCATTAGTAGTGACAACAAATTAAAGACTTCCTATCATCTCACTGAAACATTATAGCTTTTCATGTTTCATCTGATTTGGATGGATCCTTTTTTCACTCCAGCGAAGAGCCTGCTTCCTCTCAGTATTACTGTAATCTTAAACTTTCATCTGCTTAGTTTCCTCCCTCCCACTCACCCCCCTTTCCCACCTCCCACACAACCGTTGTGTACAGTATCTGTGTACATGAATTCCATTTTAGTCCAGCTGTGTAGTGACTTTTAAAACAAGTCTGTGTCAACTGTATATCAGGTACATAAATCACGTGATTTATTTAATTAGCCAACCCTCCAAAAGATCTCACTCTCTTCTTGGAATGCCTCACTTGCTGACCTCATGGAAAACTGTGGCCTGCCAAGCTTTCCTCTCATATCCCCTAAAAAGGAACCTAAGGAGTACATTTGGAAATAGTTCCCGATAGGGCCTTTTTTTTCCACCGTGAAAGTAAAACATGGGCTTAGAATTATTGGACACAGAAAAGCACAGATTGATGCCATTAATGGAGGATAAAGAGTTTCCACTGAAAATTGTGTGACAACGCTGAGGGATTTACCAACAGACAAGTCGCTACTCCCCGATTGGGTTGCTGTGGTCTCCAGGCTTGTGGTGTTTTAGTGTTTAGGTCTCAGCTGTGATCTGAAAAGAACACATGCTCCCAGGCTCTATTTGGAGCCTTCACAGGGGTAATCGAGTTAAGGTGAACCTGGACAGACGCTGCACCGATGTGTTTGTCTCTGCCATTACATCAGAATGGTTGGGACAAAATAACCCAGTGACATCTCTCTTTTCCTCTCTCCACATTATACACATGATCGCGGTTTTCTGTCAAGGGCATGTGATAAAAGTTATATTCAAGTGATCACTCATACTACTTTAGTGTTTTGCAGTCCGCAGATTGGGTTTGAGGATGGGTTACTTCACGTATCACCTGTCCACTCTGTGTCAAAAACCTAAAATAGCACAAAACTGAGGACTTTGGATGCCTGTGGTTTAACCCCAATGGTAATATTAATGTTAAGCCTTACAAATGTTCCTAAATATGCCAAATTCAGTGAGACGTATTTTTGATTGATTCAACATAGTAGTAGTTCTCCACATATGCATTGTAATAAACAAACTCTAAGTTGCTTGAATATGAACCGACTGAATTGTTATTCAAATACGCAATAATCTAATGAGACACAGGGTTATAGAAATCACTAACCGACAAACTATATGGTAATTTCCAACATTCCATAGTTTGACTCTCACAAATTAAACACAAGTGTATTTCACACACATACACTTGAATGCAGACCAACTAGGTAGATACAGAAACAACTGCAAAGTTGTCAAGCAGCTATAATATAAAATCTCTCCGATGATGAGGATTACAATCCGTTTAGTTTGAGGAAGCTGACAATTTTCTCAAATAGGAATTTTGGAGATTGTTTCTAATGGTCTCTCAAATTTAGCCACAAAGTGGAATAATGTTTTGGAAAACCCTCAATAATGTTACAAACAACAGCCTCTCCAGAGGATCATTAGAATAAATCAACATCTCCAGATAAAATTCAATAAAAGGAATGGATCACAGTATTCCTCCCTGGGTCAAGATTTCCCACACAGCTGTTCTATTGTAGTGCAGAAGATTAATGTGTACTGACCTCGGTAAATGTCTGATGACATGTCATGCATAGTTTGCAGCTTATATGCGGAAATAGTGAGCATGCTACTATTCCTGTGTTTCAAGGGACCACCCATTCTTTAAATCTTACTTTTAGGGTAGTATTTTTACATTACGATTTTAGTAGCTTTAGTGACGTAAAGGTTCTGAATATTTTATCAGAGGCCGATGATGCGTTAAGCTGTGAGGACAACACCTGGGCTTAAGTTTTCCAATGGATGCATTGTGGTGAGCAGCTATCAATTAAGCTTTAGGTGTCTTAGAAAACTCTGCTGAAACACTCATGTGAACTTTTCTAAACATGGTTCAACTGCCCCAAAAAATAATCAATATTTTTTATATGGGTGAATTAGAGATCAGAAACTTCTACGTTGTTGATTTATTCATCGTAACTTGTGGTCAGTCAGTACAGTGATGATCTAAATCGAAGAGCCATTGAAACCAGCAGAAAGGTTCTGTCTCTGATCCGTACCTCATGTGGAGTATTTTTTTTCTTGCTCCACACTTGCACTCATTGACTTTAAATATTGATACTTTTCCAATAACAAGTATTACTTGAAACCCCTGCTTTTATAGACATGGACATTACACAGCAGCTGTCAGCAAAGCCTTGTGGGTCAAAGAGCCGGGCGGAGTAAATGGAGGGAGGTGGGAGGACCAGAGGAGTGTTTGAGTGCCTGAATAAACATTCACAGGGTCGTCTGGAGTTTGACGTGTCTGTGACTAAAAAATAATGGCAGTCCGGGGCTCTACTTTTCAATAGAATTCATGGGAAACAACAAAATCGTTGGGAAATACTACTCTCACATCTTTGGGTGATACTGACAGAAATGCTCGATGGCTGCAGAGTAGTAAAGAGTTACAGACTGCGAGGTCACAAAATGATATCTTTGGCCAGACACAGCTGGAGATGAAAGCAAACTGTGAGAAGCCATGCTGCGAAGCTGAGAGCGAGGCTGCTCATAGACAGCTTGTTCCAAATGGACAACACAATCAGTATTTATTTGCAAAGTTGTACCAAACATTCAGCAATCTGCGCAGGATTTTTGCCAATGGCGTAAATGCAGATTAGAATGACACTGATCTGCTTGGGCCAACTGTATGCTAAAGAACCAGAGCAAACATTTGCAACTTAATGCTCTGAATCACATCGAAGCTCATGGAATGAATTGCCAAACCACTGCACCAGATTTTTTAACAAGTGGTATTCATCTAATTTTGTATTTTTAAACTGTGTGCCGGATTAAACGATTTGTCTGTGTGACTGTTCACAGTCACTAATTCCTGAAATAAGTCGCAAGCATCATTTACTGAAGCTGTAAAGAAAACACTGGCATATCAACAGCGAGCATGTAATGGAAAAAAAATCATTGCACAATGTTGACAGTGTATCTGATGATTATTTCCTTTTATGTCTTTGTTGGTCCACCTCACTTCCTTTAAACTTTGTCTTTTTGGCTTGCTGAAGCTTCATCAAAAAGCTGTGGACTCATTTTTGTTACTGGGCAGTCAGCATGCTGTCAGCTACCTTGTTCCAGGCTGAAAACAATCTTGTTGAGCGTGAACAAAACTAGTGAGACTGCAACACTGAGGACACAAACAAAGGGATCCGGAACAAAATAAATTTAAGTAATTATGACAAGTGAACTGGAGCAAATGTGATTATGTTCCTATGTAATGAGGGACAAGGAAAAGGCGGTGGTTGGCTCAACATCACACTACGTCTTGTCACAGGAGACATCTGTTGGGTTCCCAATGTCAAAAGTCAGCTTTATATTTCAAAGTTCAATCAAACTGTTACCTATGTGGTTACTGTTTCAAACATGGCAATTAAACTAAAGATGTTACAATCAGAACCTAACAAGTTAATTGTGTAGCGTTTTCTGTAAGTTTCTGTAAAACTGCAGAAGTAAGGTTTATTATTTGTAAGTTAATAATTACAAGTAAACTCTTTGTGTTTTTTGGTCACCAATGTAGTTTGCTTACATTGTAATCCTGTTTGTTGTTTTGAAGGGTTTACTTGCTCATAATGGCTTCCTGGTGTGTTTCTGGTCCGCTGTTCTCTGTGAATGCAAACAACAAAATTCACGTCCGTGCATTGATGCCAAAACTCTGCAGCTCCAGAGGTGTCATATCCACAAGGCAGCTTAGTGAGACGCAAATGTCACAATGAATACATATCATACCAATGGTTAATTCAAGACAAAATCAACAGATTAATCTTGTGACGCTGAGGCTGTATTATATGCATCAGGTGTCCCAACCTCAACTTTGGATACTGAATTGTGACACAAAGCATTAGCATCTATGCTAACCAAATAAGTGGATGTTAAATATACTTGGACACAGTGATAGAGATTGAGTCTGCTTTCTGTTTTATAAAAGCTGCTCTGAAATGCATGATGCAAAGTATCCTCCGACTGAAAGTACAGCTTGAAAAGAGAGGATGAAGGTCTATTCTAAATGTCATATATGAAACAAATCCAACTTTAAATTTACAAATTTGATATCTTTTTATCAGGAGGTTTCTAAGTTATTCAGAAATTATTCAAAGTGAAAGTTATAAAAATGTGATGGCTGATATCACAAAGAAATAGTGAAATGTCACTGTCAAAGCCATTATTTGAGATATCTGACAAAAATACCTGCTTAAAAAATCGGAAATAAAATAGTCTCCTTTTCCACCTGTGCCTTTTGTCTTTTCTGAAAATATCCACCAATTATCCCACCTGTCATTGCCAAGTCTCCAGGACACAGTGATATCTGTGGATTTTAAAAATGACTGCCCATGTTGAAATTGCTTGTAAATAAGATGCACTTCTGAGAGCTGCTTTTGCAGCCCCACTCGTGTGCACATCAATCATTTATGTGCCATCTTATTTGAGGGAAATGCTGCTGATGAGGTTGTGCTCCTCGTTTCGATGGGGAGACCAGAATTTGCCTTGTAATCAATGAAAATGTAATTGAATGATAGAGAACTCAAGGCCCCAACAGACAAATTATCCTTTTCTTGGATGTGTTTTCAAAGCCCACTCTTATCCGTGCCTAATAAATCAGTATAATGACAATATTAGATGCAGTCGCTGATAATTTGTTTTCAAGGCGGACGACAGAGAGAAGCAGCAGTAAACTGTCATCTTTGATGGAAAACTGGCCATAATAGGACATTCACCAATGTTATTTGCATTACTGGCAGTGCTGAAAAATATCACACATTTAATTTTGATCATCTGAGTGAGGGTTAATATGGCACTGCAGCAGTGAATAAACCTGTGGGCTCATCTACTAAAATGAATATGGGAGGATTAAGTGCTTTGAAATGAATCAGAGGGTAAAGTGGATGTTATAGGCCACTATGAAAGTATAATTTCCAAATTACATACAGTTTGCAGACTTTAAATTTTGAAATTTTATCAATATGATGTCTTTCTCTTGGTCAAATTGTTTGCTTTGAGTCTTTTTAAATGTAGATATCCTGTTCCTCAAAGAATTGCTTTGAATGATTGTTTACAATTTATAATCTAGTAATGAGAGGTATTAACAAGGACAGAATGACGTTTGAATATGGTACGTGTTGTCATCTGACATTTATAAGCCTCACATATACATATACGCATATAACAACGTAATCTTTAAATTTCACTGGAAATGTATTTTAAGCCTCTGATCACTAATGCCTTGTATTTTTCTTATTCTCCTTACATGGTTTCAATCTGGTTCAAGGTTCCTGAAAAGTATTTGATCCCCTTAAGTGATGCAACAGTTTTTAAAAATGTAGAAAATACTGTGGTTGCTTCTACACGAGCAACTTGATAGTAAGTCCTCTATTTGTTTTCCATGTCTATCCATAAAATATTTGAAAGGAAGTGTGGCCGCTACTTTGTAACGGCACCACTATGAAACCAGACACTTATGATTATAATGTGACAACTCTGCCAGTAAAATAATGACAAATCATTTCTGATTAAAAGTGTCGCAGGGGCACAAATATATGGATTGTAGTGGTGTTGAACTGTACTCCGCTTCTTATTTACTTGAGTAGAATTTCGAAAATTAAGTTTAATAGGTACCATTTTGATACTGTCCCCTTCTCTTCCATTTGGCTGTTCCCTTCAGATGTCGCCACAGTGAATCACCTCCTTCCATCGAACCCACCCCTCTGCATCCTCTTCTGGCGGTTCCAACTTCAGCATTCTTCTTCCAAGATAAGATAAGATAAGATAAGATAAGATAAGATAAGATAAGATAAGATAAGATAAGATAAGATAAGATAAGATAAGATAAGATAAGATAAGATAAGATAAGATAGATGTTATTGATCCCACGGCGGGGAAATTCAGTTGTTGCAACACCATTACAATAGTGCAAATAGCAGTGATTGAAAAAATACAAACAACAGAAAAAGAAAAAATATTAAAAAATATGAGAGAAAAAAAAAGAAGTGCCTTGTGATCGGAGGTAGAGCAAAATAGGGATGGAGGTAGTTGGGTAATGCAAAGAGAAGCGTTTTGGGATGGAAGCTTTCAACAACTTCTGCAGTTTTTTTTCACTTGTCAATCAAACTCTTGTTTAGTGTGTTCCTTCTCTGTAACCTTTAAGAGAGGTGAGGCTGCACTTTTCCTCTGCCAGTGACAAAGTCTGAAACCCTTACAAAGTGAGCTGCTGGTCTTCCATTGCATGCCAGGACAAGTGGGTGAGACATTCTATCCCATGAAAACAATGTCAGTGTTGACGGGGGGCAAGGGATGATGCAAGGGAAGGAGGAGATTGTCACAGGTCTGCTCTCTCCTTCACAGCAGTGAGATGGTTGGTCTTGTCGCCTCCAGCTCTTGCATCTGCAGTTGATGAGTGCTGTGTCACTCCAGTCCTTCCTACATCTCGATAAGCCTCTCCGCAGTGCTGACAGTTCCTCACAGGCCTGCCACTCCCTCACCTGGACACACTTTTCTGCTCAGTTTATAGTGAATGGTTGAGTGGGTTTACCTTATTCAGCGGTGTGGACATAATGTTTGTCTTGCATTTGGTTATAGTAATAACAGTTCTAAACCATTGAGCTCTAATTACATAGTTACAGATGAACGTTTAGATTATTTTCTGCGATGGATGTTCAAAATAGCATACTACGCTACGTACTTGTGACTTTGTGTCTATTTCCAGAAACATTAGTGTTTTTTATATCGGGTGTTTTGACTTTTTTGTAATGTGAGGCATATAACATAAGAAGCACTGTCACTTGTGCTGCGACAAGCTGGTGTGTCACATCAGCTGTAATGGTCCTCATTTTGAAGGTACACGTGGGAAAACGTTAAATGGATTTGGCACCAACCAGACAGATGCTTCAAATGGGCTGATCAGTGTGACAATAAAGCCAGAGCCTAAAGAATTAAATCAAGCCATGGAATAATTACATTCAAACTATTGGCCAACCTTTCCCATTTACTGATCCCATCACTATCAGGCCAGGGAATCATCTCTCAGCTCCTGGGTACAACAGTTCCAGAAGTGGTATATATTTCAGGTGATAATGATGTTGCATGAGAGGGCCTTTTGTCCTGTGGAACAATAAAAGTGAAAAGATTACGTTGTTTGACCAAAGGTTGATGCTTAACCAGAAATGTGCACGATAGAACACTATCTATCCCTGACTGATGAGGTACACATTGCTTACAGAATTACTCAAAGACTGGATGAGTCATAGTTTATCTGAAAATGTGTGCTGGTGGGCACACACACATGTTCTCTTATTGACAGTTTCAGAAAATACATATGCTACAGTCATGGGTATAAAAAAATGGGGTTTATGTTTCTTCTCTTGTTTATTGGAATTAAATTTAGGAAGAGTTCATGTCTTGTACTTTGACTTGACATGCCGTCTGACAAGATGTAGTTTGATTCGCCCAGTTCTGTGGCAACATCACTGTTCAGATGATTCAGTGGCTGAATATTTTTCCGTTATGCAGGAGGGATCCCACACTCAAAGGATCAAAAGGGACTGTGAGACAAAGAATGACTCTCAATTCGTACATGAACAAAAAGGGACCAATATTTTTAATTTACCTGATTGTGTCCCGTTCATTTGATCTGGAAAAAATGTATCGAGCTAATTATTTCCTAAAGTACTCATTTGCTGAGGCTACTCAGGAGAGAACAATTGTCAATGAATTATTCAACCTCTCTCTCTCTGTTCCACAGCATCAATACTTGGCTGTTCCTGTTACAATGCTGTGCCCTCTCATCTCAGATTGCATTTTTCTGGTCTATAATGAAGACTCTTTGAATTTTCAGAATCAGATGCTCAGAGAATATAAATCATTCCTTTTCCATCTTTGACTATTTTCCCAGCCTCCGGTGTCTTTGCTCAGACCCTTGTCTTCCACTCTATGGATGTGATTAGTTCTGCCCCAGTAACCCTTGTGCCTCCCTCCTTCTGTCCCTCAGGATATGGCCATGCAGCCCCAAGCACAGATGGAGGGAAGGTGTTCTGCATGGTCTATGCTCTCCTGGGCATCCCTCTCACCTTAGTCATGTTCCAGAGTGTGGGTGAACGGATCAACACCTTTGTAAGGTACCTGCTCCATCGTGTGAAGAAGTGCCTTGGAATGAGGCGCACCGAGGTCTCTATGGTCAACATGGTGACCATCGGTTTCATATCTTGCATGAGCACTTTGTGTGTCGGAGCTCTGGCCTTCTCCCATTTTGAGGGTTGGAGCTTCTTTCATGCTTACTACTACTGCTTTATCACTCTCACCACCATTGGCTTTGGGGACTATGTAGCGCTCCAGAATGGCCAGGCTCTACAGACAAAGCCGGACTATGTGGCCTTCAGCTTCATCTACATCTTGACAGGCCTGGCAGTGATTGGAGCCTTCCTCAACTTAGCAGTGCTTCGCTTCATGACCATGAACGCTGAAGATGAAAAGAGGGATGCTGAGCAGAGGGCTCTGCTGGCACATAATGGTCAAGCAGGCGGACATGTCCACTGCTCTATAGACCCTGCTTCTCCATCCTCCACACCATCCGGATGTGTTGGGGGAAACACGGTCGGTGGCAGTGGCGGAGGAGCAGCCAGCCGGGGCCTGCGCAACGTTTATGCTGAAGTACTTCACTTCCAGTCAATGTGCTCCTGCCTTTGGTACAAAAGTAGAGAGAAGCTGCAATACTCCATACCAATGATCATTCCACGTGACCTCTCCACCTCTGACAGCTACATGGAGCAGGGAGAGGCTTTTTCCAACCCTCTCCACTCGAATGGCTGTGTGTGCAGCCTCCAGCCGCACTCAGGCATCAGCTCAGTGTCCACCGGTCTGCATAGCATCAATATCTACAGAAGACTCAATAAACGAAGAAGCTCCATTTAGAAACAAGGAAAACTTCCTGTTTTAAGGACCTGCTCTGCTTGTGCACAGCATGTGGATTTGGCTCAGATGCTGTGGCACTGGATTAGTCAGGAACATCAAGCACATAAATCGAGTTCTGAGGAGGAGCCACATTACTCTCGATGTTTGCTTCCTGGCACTGAGAACAGCAGCACTGCATCCAGATGCCATGTATTTACTTCCATCAGCTATGCACAAACCATTTGTAGCCAACAATAACAATGTCTACATGGACTACTATTTTCAGATGTCAACCATGTTAAGACAATTCTCAAATTTAGAAACTGCCATTAAATATCAATATCTGACGGCCTTCATCGGAATAACGACCAAATCAAAATCAGCGCTAATTAAATTAGGATGTCAAGTGTTGAGATTTAAGTCTCATTATTAGCATGCATTTTAGACCTTAGATCTTTTCTTGTAGAAGGCTTTCTTTCGCGAAGGAAAGTTTAACTTGGCAGGCTCATTTATCTTGTAATGACCTCAATCAAAATATTGTTTTATTTGGAAGTAACTCAATGGTGTGATTATTGCACTCCATGTAAGCATAGTCATTGTAACCTGTGTCATTGAGAAATACTGCTAATAAGTGTTTGAGAGCTCTTCCTTGCACAAAATCATTGTTATTGTAAGAAAGGGGTATATAGCTCTTGTGCCGCTCTCTCACCGCACCTCTGAATTCCCAATTATCATAATAAAATAATGATGGAATATGTATGTCTTTGATTGAAAAGGGACAAAGTACACTGTGAGAGATACTTTTTAAAAGGAGTGGGTGGATCAGCTGTAAATAAGGCCCCTCTGAGAATATAATGTCCTACCATATAATCTTATGTACACTTTATTCATGTATAGACTTACCATGACTTTGGTTATATGTATTATATTCACTTAAGTACAACAGAAAGTTGTATGAACTTTGTTAGATAGTGTAAGTGAGGGAAAGCCTATTTTTTCAGTGAAATTTAAAAAGGAAACGACTCTCAGTGTCTTTTTATGTTTGTCTATAACTGAGGAACAGGTTCAAGCCAAACTCTTTGATGTGCTTCATGTAGTTTTATTCAAAGAAAATACTCCTACAAGAGGCATTTCACACATTCAAGAATGATTGTGCAAGTAGGGTGTGGATTTCTCATTGAATGACAGGACGCCTGTGACTTCCTTCGGGACGTCTGAGTTCTATTTTGTAAAAATGATTCAAAATTTCATTTTCACTGTTCCTCCTTCCCTTGTTGGTACTCATGTATGTACTTATTGGTTGTCATTCAGTATTCATTCACACAGTACTACAACTAACAAAACATCTTAGAGCATAAAAGTTCACTTAGTGCTTAAAGTCATATCTTATTTACTGCTGCACCCTACAAAGATTGCTGTATATGCTTTAGGACACTGGAAGTCCAGTGCACAGTTTATTTTTTTAAATGGATTTACATTTTGTTTTTATTATGTTCATTTACTGCTGTCTTAACTCTTTCTTATGACTTTCAGTCTGAGAAATGTGTATATATTCTGTGTGAATGATGAGAGTGACTGAGAAGACTGAGTGTAACGGCAGCAAACCTCACAAATAAAAGGCCTCAGAGATTGCACCTCATGCACTTAGAGGGGTCTTTGCTCCTGCCCCGATAAACACACTTGATTCTATCTTTATGCCGTGTCCTTTTTTTATTTTGACCTTTGAAGGAGTGTTCTTGCATAATCTTTATTTTGTTTTACCTTATTTTACTTATTTACTTTGGCTTTCTAAATAGTCAGTTAGATCACACTGATTTCAAATATATTACTAATGAAGTTTTCTTTTTCTACTGGACGTTAATTGTGAACTGCAAAAAGGTTGTTTAACATTGCCCTGCACGTCTTACCAACTGGTAGGGAAATTGTAGTCGAGCAGTGCGTATGTGCATGTGCCTGTGCGTCAGTGTGTGTGTGTGTGTGTGTGTGTGTGTGTGTGTGTGTGTGTGTGTGTGTGTGTGTGTGTGTGTGTGAGTGTGTGTGTGTGAGTGTGTGTGCACGTGCGCGCATGTGCATGCACTGTATGTGTGGTATTACATTTACATGATTCTTCAACTTTAATCTTAATAAATTATGTTTTAATTTAAAATTTAACAGTTTAAGTGTAATCCAGTCTTATAATTTTGAAACCAGACCACTTTATAACTGGTTCAGTGTGAGTTTATTTTATTGTGCATATTGTTTGACATCATTGATATGGTCAGTCTTGTCAAGAAAAAATAGGAGACACCAAAACCAGCAACAGTAATAATATAACAAAAGGCCATTAAATATCAAATGTTTATTAATTTTTCAATATATTATTGTGTTGTCTGTTTGCTACTGTAAATGAAGTTCTCTAAATAAAAACTTATGTTCTTTATTGGCTGGGCTATATCTGTCTTTGTCAACATAAAAAAAAAAACCATAAAAAGAGCCAAAAAAAAGAACCATGTTGCCCTAGGATCGTGCACTCTCTCTACAACAGCCATGATGAGGGCTACAGAGGTACTTTCTGTTATTGGATAAATGTTTTGCATTCTGTGTTAATCAGGCATTCAAGATTTTCAAAAACTGCACATTGCGGTTGCAGTGAGCAGCATTGGCTTTATGTACAATCAGCTTTAGTACTGGGTGAAATTATATGCCTTCAGCAATCATAACTGGAATCAGCATTCAGTTAGATGGAAATTGCAGTTCTTGTGAATTGTGATTGAGGAAAACAGGCCTTATGAATGATCTATAAAACCAGTACAATTAATATTTTCTCATTTCAGTGCTGCATGAAATAGAATGCTTTTCCTGGAACTGGCTTAAAGTTGGTGGATATAGGAGCATCCGAGTGGTCCATCTGTTTCATGTTAGGAGATTGTTTTGCCAAAGATGTTGCTTTTTCGTTACTTTTATTTGTCACTGATGCGATGGTCTAGTGCTTCCTTTGTTTTTTTTATAAGGCATTTTATTTATTGACCTTTGGAGACAAAAAGCAATATCAGCAAAGAACAGGAGGAATAACTCAAATATCAGATATGGAAGATGGATGCAGACAGTAGCAGCAATCAGTATTCAAAAAAGGGCGATGTTTAACACCTGAGTAAGAGAAATACATAATGTTGTGAAATTAGTAGGAATAGGTGAGTTTAAGAGACTGAAGCGTGGGAGAGAATCTGTACTACGTATATCTTGTGGGAGATAATTCAGAGGTAAGAGATCATCCAACTGAAAGCTCTACATGTCTGGTTCCTGAAATGAGCAGGATTAAAGAAGATTGGTGGATGGTCTAAATCAAACCGTGGCGGGTATTTGAGGTGTGCTCTCAGCGGATCAGAGAGCGATTGAGTATTATAAGTAAAAGATGGTATATGTTACTCAACATGGTATTTGGCAGGGTGGCATTGAAGCTGTTGGACAGGATTTATATGATAATTGGAAAAGGTTTTTATGATACATTCTGAAGAGATTGGAGTTTATATAGAAGTTTGTGGGGAAGATCAGAGACAATAGAATTGCTGAAGTAAATGCTATATGTACTCAGAACAAATAGAAGAATAGCAGTGCTCGATGGTAAAACTGAGTGGCATAGGCCGTTGATGTTACACATCTGGAACTATTAGCCCTAAGTCATGTCACTGATATGACGCAAACTGCAAGAGATTTTGTCAAGGATGACATCCAGACTCAACCTGTGGGGATGAGTGATGATAGATTCATCAAAAAGACATAAGAAACAGTCAGGTTTGGCTAATGTTGCGAGGATTCCTATTTTATCAAGTTTTGTACCCATGATGACATTTGACTTACATTTTTAGCGAAAAATACAAATAATTTGGGACAAACAAAGTTCATGTGAGCCAGTGAGAGCACGTCATTGATAAATTGTAAATACCCAGGTATGGAGATGACCAAAGGGCTGAGCATGGACTGAAATATATATTCTGTGTATCATCAGTCAGGTATGAGCAACCTGGGTCTCATCAGTTTTTTGGTTTGGAATGGAAATGATGATCATGTTTTTAATGCTGTCTGCAGCAGGTTTTGTGTGCTTTCATTACTGCCGTACTTTTGAGACATAATAGAACAAGAGCATAGATGAAAGGAAAGCATAGCCTGATGTCCATTATTAAAGATGAGAGGCAGATTGAATAACAAATGGAGTGGGGAAAAAACTATTTAGTTGCTATTTTGTATATTTGGAATATGCCTAATAAAAACAGTTACAAAAGTGGGAGGAGAAAAAGCTCCCAACTACTGAGATGATTCCAGTAGGTAGGCAGAAAATATTCATTTCAGTTAAAAAATGAAATAAACAAGGATTACATCTCAGTTAAACTCGCTTAATTTCAATATTTATTTAGCTGGTGAACCATGACGCAAGGGAACATTGTTCGTCAGTAAACAAATCTTGAATGACCCAAAAGCAAGACAACTTTTTGGACAATACTTGCTGAATCTGTTCAACATGTGATCATTCCACGAGGGGATCTGGGAGGAGCTGGAGGCAAAACACACATTATTTTGGGCACGCAGGAGAGCTGGGGAGTGGGGAGTGGGGGGTAATGTGGTCAAATAATCAGTCAGGTGGAGAGGAGAGAACACAGCTATTGCAAATTAGAAGGTGGTGAGATAAGTGCCATCGTGTGTGTGCACAGCTTGCTCCTCTGTGAACATACAATCCTGATATCTGATGACAAAACCCTTTATCCACTTATTAATGTTGTTAAAAACTGCCAAATTCAAAAAGGTATTACGCAATCTAAGTTAAGATGCTGGAAAAAAAAAAACACTTGATTTGAGCCAGTGCACTTGGTTAAAAAAAAATGTCCCTCTTCTGTCCAGAGAAACAAAGGACACTGTTTTTGAACTTTTACGAAGATGATGTTTAAACAGTTATATATTTGAACTAAAATAAAAACCATACCATCTGAAGTGGAATGTTTGGTTACAGTTAAAAAATATTATTGACCATGTAATACTTTTCTTTTTACTAAACCTTTTGCCAAGTATTTATGTCACATTATACAACCATGGCTAGATGAGGTGACTAAGTGTAGTCATTTCTGTTTGTATATTTCTTATATAACATCCCAGCCTCTCCTTTATAGCGCTAAACCGGAAAAGGCTGTCTTCCTGTGTACTTCCAAGGGGGAAAATCTCAAATTATGAGTAGCAGTACAGATGCTCTGAATTAGCATATAATTCATTATCCTGCCAAACAATTAGCGGCCTCAAAGGTTTCTTCTGAGTTGCATTGCCATCCTGACATCACCTGTCACTCTGCTTTACATGAGTCTCCTACTGGGAAGCACACAAAATATACAGTAATCAAAACACATGCATGCCCTTTGAGGAGTTTCAGTATTATTTTTAACCAAGACCATTGATACATTACAATAGAATAAGGTACCTTGCATACCGGTTAAAATTATTCCAATAGTTAAATCAATATTCAACAACTGTGGATGATCACATGTCATAAACTTCATAAAAACCTACATATGGGCATAATATACGATGTAATGCACAGGAGCTTGTTAGACGAAATATCATTGGAAGTATATTTGAACTATAGTTGAGCTGCCAAACTGCTCCCTGAATGCTGTCAGGTGGCTGCCTACTGCTCATGGTCCATCCATGATGGGAAAAATTCCAAGAATAATTTCCTTCAAGGGATTAAAGTAGTATTCAAAGTTTGAATAATAATAATAATAATTAGAGACACCCAGGTCACTTCTAGTTTGAGCCCTTGATGAAAGAATCACACATTAAAAAAACAAATTGTGTATCCTTCTGGTGTGTCCCTCTGCTGGATTAAGTCCAAATAGTGGTCAGTAAAACTGGCAGCATCAGACTTTCAAGAGTGTTTCCCCAATAAAGGCTGAGTTGACTGGTTTGTTTATGAAAACATCAGGGACTCTCAATGCAGCTGGGATCGCCGAAAGAAAGCAATCCTATGATGGTCAAGGAACTTCTGTATGCCCATATTCATTCTCTCTCATCCCATCATTGCACTCAAACAAATTAGCACTTCCTCAATTCATTTTCTGTATCTATTTTCTCTCCGAACACTGATAACTAGTAGACTCACTTGCCACTGATGGCCAGAATTGTCTGTGGATGGGGCAATGGTCTACATCCCAAGGATCACACCAAAATGATGGTGATCATTTCCCTTATACCACACCACCACACCACAAAAGGCTCGAGTGCCAGCACTCAAAAGTGAAAAACTGCCATCCCTATGCTGCCCCTCAATTCATTATTTATTCATTTATCTGTCTCCTAATTTATTACATAGAAAATGTCATTGTGCGTGCACATAGTAAACCATGTTGAACCATGTCTACAGTCCTCCCTTTTACTGTGGAAATTATGCTGCTAACCATGTCTTATTTGCATTTTCAAGCATGACTGCGATTTAAACACACCGATTAAAGTCATTTAAATTGAATTAAATTTACCACCATGAGGGAGGGGAGGAACTACAAAGGGGTAGCTAAATTCAATTTGATGATTAACATATTTTTAAATTTGCCTGCTTTCATGATTCCAGTCATGTGTTGTGTCTACATGGACTGGGACCGGCAAATGTTTAAAATTTTGGTCTGGGAGTTTTTCAACACAAATGAGAAAAAAAGAGAAAAATCTAAGAATTTTACAGCAAATCTAAAGTTGCTGGATAAGAGGATCTATACTTCAAAAAGACTGCTTCTTTCCCATTGTGACACAAATTTCCCTTTTCTTTTGCCAGGTGAAATTTTGTGAAAGAAAATCTGAATAGATGCAGAGTGAATTTTTCCAATGCAATGGCTGGGATAAACGTTCTGAGATAATTCATTCTTTTCAAACATTTTAACGTTTAATTTGTTTTTCATTTTCCTTCTGACTAAGTCTCCATTTTATGAGAAAATATTATCATTCTAGATGATCTAAAGTGAATTGGCATACAGAAATGAGGATACTGAAGAAGCTCTCATCTTATGTGATGGTCTGACATTAGTGGTGTTGCATAACTGTGACCTCCGGCTCTTCTGCCGTTAACTCTGCCGCAGTTTCTCCTCCTACCCCCTGCCTCCTATCTCCTCTGTAATTATTCTGCTTGCATGGCTTTGGACATGGACACAGCTTTATGGCCAAACAAGCTGTTGGCACTTGCCGAAATGTTCCTCTGATCAGTTGATGCTGTCGTGTGTGAGCAGAATGAGCAGGAACTGTTGCTTCAGCATACAGAACAAGGCTTGGAGCAATGTCACCAATACCAACTGAGATGTCCTGTAGTTACACAGCGAATCTGGGCGCCCACTAGTCTAATACCAGCATATAGCCACCTCCATATTGAGGATGTCAGTGTCCAACAGCTGTGATCGACACCACCTATTTAAACAGTGTTGAGATTAAAAAACAAGTATACTTCGGTCATTATAGAAATCACAAATAAAATCATCGTCACACACACATATAAGATCGGAAGAGCACA
>CAAKHD010004480.1:126077-156431 GCA_901007705.1 Fistularia tabacaria
GATGCTCTTCCGATCTACCTCCATATTGAGGATGTCAGTGTCCAACAGCTGTGATCGACACCACCTATTTAAACAGTGTTGAGATTAAAAAACAAGTATACTTCGGTCATTATAGAAATCACAAATAAAATCATCGTCACACACACATATAACACCAATTCAAATTCTTTCTCAAAAATAGGGTTTAGTTCTACTTTAGGCTTTGCACTGTAAATACGGCTTTACTGACCAGTCTCTTAAAGAAGTTATGTCAAGGTGGTGAAAAGATTATCCGTAATAACTTTAGTGATGTTGAAATTAAGTGTTTATGCGGGGTACAAGTTGGCTCCCTTACACAAGTAGTAAAAGACAGGCAAAAGGCTATAACATATGACTCCCAAGAGACAGGTAAATCTACCAAGCTACCACTTGAATTCAGTGTGGTTGAAGGGATCCTGGCAGTTCCCTATGATGATTTATTGAAAAAAAAAAAAAAAAAAATTACATTTTCTACATATTTATGTTGAATTATTATGGGCAACTTTACTCTCATCCATTATCTAATGCTTATCCAGCGCACATAATCGCTAGGGGGGCTGGCGTCAGCTGATTGAGGGAGTGACTGGCCACAACCGGTACAAATGAAATTTAATCATCTAATCAATAACTATGCAGTAAACCCAGTGAATTCATTTTTGAAGTTCAATTGTCACACAAAGTAAATGAACACTACAAATCAAAGGGGGTTATTTAATTTTTGAGTTCTATTGAAAGTTGCAAGACAAAATGTTTGAAATCATCCCTGGGACCTCCTGGCAAGTACTTCTCTTGCTCTCTTTACTTGCTGCTTTCAGTGCACCAGACTAGAGACTGTCTCCACTTACCGTCTTAATAATGAATCTGCTGAAATTGAGATTCAGAGCTTTAGATATTATCTGTTCAGTGAATGGCCATCTGAACTGCACCTCAGCAATTTATTTATCATATTTTACTTTAATGTCTCATATTTTATTTAAAGCAGTCAGTAGCAAATCAACAACATGTACTACTTCAAATTATGTTCCAAATATTTAAAATGTCCCTTCATCAGGGAATAGCTAATGAGCTGTTACTCGTGTGAGTCTGCTGCTGCTCCCTGAGCTCCCCTATATTACCTCAATCCTATTTAATATAATATCAAGGAAAATGTTAGTTATGCCATCAGCAGGATTACATTAATTGATTTACCATTCATATTTATTTTATTTGCATTGACCTTGCACTTCCTGCTCTAAATTGCTAAGTCTAAAATAGATGTGGAGTCCAGAGAGAGAGTTTCACCAATCAGAGATGTCTGTGGTTGGATAATCCTTCAGATGGTGTGTGGTTGCAACAAAAACATGACCAATGTGGGGTTGTGTGGATAATTTGATAAAGCAACACAACAGAAGGAAAATCGTACATGAACGAACACATTAGTCTCTCATGAGCATGAAAGCAGAGGTCTCTACACTTGATTCACCCTGAAAAATGGGATTGGTGGGGAGCATCGGAGAGCATTGTTTGCCACTCTCAACAAGATTCCTGGCTGGATTGTATTGGCTGATTGTGTCCTTTCTGTAATTAACTTTTATATTCTTCCTCTACCCTACTGAGTTCCCTCCAGTATCCTTTCTACTGTTGAGTAGGTGAATTTACATGCTACTGGATAGATGAGAGTGAATTGGATATAGGTGCTAAGCTGAATTCCATTATTTCGTTACTTTTAAAGCTTATCCTGTCGGGTTTCAGAAGGTCAGGAGCCAATCCCAGCAGACATATTTTGGAGTGGAAGTCAGTCACAGATCTAAAAATAATTTTATCTTCCAAAATCTGAAATGATAAATTTGTTTTTGTTCTCTATACCTTCAAAGTCAATCCTCTACATTGTCACAATGCATTTAGCTCAAAATCAAAAAAGAAACACCCTCTTACTGGAGTGCTTCAAGGAGGCTCGGTCATGTGTCCACCTTGGGTGCTCAGCTTTGCTCTGACAGCCAAAAAATGGTTTATTGCTTGTTTGTGAAATCTATGGCACAGGTACTGCTGTGTTAATGTGTTTGTGAACTTTGCAATTGAAGAATAGATTTGATTCAGGCATCAGAATGTGGATCAGTTACATATCTGATCTATTTTTCTTTGTTAACATTCAAGTCCAGATCCTAACAGAATGCCCACAAACACTCCTCAGCTACAAACTGTTGTGACAGTTTTCAGAGAGTGACAGTCAATTATTTGGATGCAGTCCATTTTTTCCACTCTGTATTATGCTTGTGTGTAAGTGTGTGCATGCGTGCATGCGTGCATGCCTGTGCGTGTGCTTGTGTGCGTGCGTGCGTGCGTGCGTGCGTGCATCAATTGTTGAAAGAGGTATCAAATCACAACTTTCCCATGCAGTTTCAGTTTTGCTTTCTTATCTAGAAAGAACCGCTGAGAGCCTTGGAAATGTTTCTGACTTCAGCTCAGATTAACATCAAATCCGCTGTGCTGCTCCTGTGTCACTTATGATTAGGTGTCCTCAAAGATGATCTGCAGGAAAATTTGCCAGGCCCTGCATACCCAGTACGCCTGGCCATGTTGCAAAGCAGGTTAGATAATCAGCCCAGATATGAACCGAAACCTTTGTTGTGAAATATAAACCCAACACTTGCATGAGATCATAATCAAAATACCTTGTTACAATTAATGATATTCCTCTTGGAGCTGCACTCAAAATTACAAAGAACTATAAAAAATGTGGACTTATTTGCTGGCAACAGTCAGTTACGGCCACAATAAAGAACTGTTTGGCACCCTCCTTCACAAATACTGATCCTGAATATTAGCTATTATTTTGTCCTTCTTTTTGAGGGTGACAGTCTCCTAGAACTGGAATGGCTGTGACAAACATATTATGAGGTGTCAAGGAGCACATTTGAAAACCAAACAAGGGCATCCAAAGCCTACGCTTGAGACACGTTCAATCCTATTTAGAAACATTCCACTTGCGACTTAAAATTTTCAAATTTCTAGTTTTCAGAGCATCTAGTTAATATCTCTGACAGAATATGTAACAGAAAAGCACAACGTTTTATCTGCGTTGGAAACCAGGGCATCGGTTAGTGTTTTGAACATTTACAACAAGAAACTGCATGATAAAGAACACATCACAAGATTTAAATCCTAATTTTCCTTTGGCACTCTGGGCTTGTCACCATGACCTTAAGTAACCATGCGATGACATAAAACTTCCTCAGATTTCTTCTCCCAGCCCTTAAAGAGTTAATTTGTAAACCCAAGCAGAACCGGTTACACAGCAGCCAGCCATTAATGGTCAAATGTTTCCTCCGGTACAATGTCACTATGAATGGATGGGGATAAGTTCATGTTTTGGCGCAGGAGGTAGTGCGGTCGTCCCTAGAACCGAACATTCCTGGTTCAATTCCCAGCTCCTCCTGGTGTGTATAAGTGTCGTTGAGCAAGACACTGGACCTCTAACTGCTCCCCTGGTGCTGCTGGTCAGCAGGCAACTGCTCATGGTTCATCCATGATGGGTTAAATGCAGAGAACGAATTTCCCGACGGGGATTAATAAAGTCTAAATTATCATTATGAAGGAAATGCAAAGTGCTTATGTCACATGTGTAGATTTAATTTATGCCACCCAAATGCAAGCTGTTTCAATTGAGGTTTATATTAATTCTTCATTTGGTATTTGGTTAAATCTTGAAACATCATCACCCCAGCTTCAGTTGACAGCTTCAGAAATGCACTGAAAATGCACTTTTGGTGGGTATTTGAAGTGAGTGCAATGTAGCAATGACACTGTCGATACCAACTGGTTACGCCACAGCATAATATGAATCATCTGTCTCGTGATTGTCAGTGGGACAAAAATGTAGATGTTGAATAGTTCTGCCAACCACCAACAGAATACAGAGGAGGGGGGATGTGGAAGTTGTCTGGTGAGAGCAACCGTTTTTCAGCTTGTGACATGACTTGCTATGTAACCAAGAGCAGGGGGTAAGTGACGCAAGACCTGTGGATTCATTTTTCAGGAGATTTGTTTGCCTTGAGATGACCTATCGAGGATCTTTGAATTAAATGGAAATTTCAGACAAAATATGAGTTGGGACTGTTTATTTGCTGCTTTTCAATTGAAATGACAGATTAAAATGCTGTGGTACTTCTGAGTGCTTTACAATCGTATGGACTGGCTCAGTGCAAAGGAGAAAAAAACCCAAAAGGGAATTGGGGTTCATGGGGCTATCGGTGGATCTTTATCTGTTTCAGAATGATTTTACATTTCAATGATGCTTTCAAGGGGACGACATGCTTTCAATTTTTTGAAGCAGCACATTTTCAGAACATCCTGGCCATGCAGGGACTTAGCAGAGCAATGTTTCAGGATAGTATCACCCAGATCAACGCTAGTTACTTGGTTGCATAACCAGTGACCGCCCTTAGAGGCTGCCGCATAATCACGACAACTGTCCTGGTGTGTTACTGATACAGTACATAATAGATAAAAAGGGAGTTGACAGTGTCACAAGTCAGCCGTCACGTTTCGGATGTTTATGTCATATTTTACAACTGCATCACAAATCGTTTTGTTCACATTCAGCAAAGCCAACCGTGAAGCAAAGCATGCAGGAGCGTACACTAGTATTTAGAAAAACCACCACATTACAAACGATTTACTTTCTTCTTATTTAACAGATGAATCACCATTCCTGTAATGATTTTATTTTGCTGACTTAAATTTAGGTTACTGATATGAATCTTAGAGCTTGTCAAACATAGTTTTTTTCAATCCTGAAGAAATACAATTGATCTTTTGTACAGTCCAGAATAACTGAGTCTCCTCACCCCACTCGAGACGATCTGTGGCGGTGTGCCTGCAGGAGACCTCTGACCTCACTTGTGTGTCTTCACCTGTGGAAAAATCGTAAATATTACATTGAATATCTACATTAGATATGGCTACTCTGCAGTCCTAAAATGGCCTAAATTACACAATTATAAGAATCTGACCTTGTTTTTTCATGTGATTAATTCTAAGAAAATGCACAAATGACATTGATCTGCCTGGAAGTCTTGCAGAGTCTGTATGTGCCTCCTGTATTTTTGTTCTAAAAATAAACAGCCAAATAAATCCACATATTGACAATAACTCAGATACAGACGCATAATTCATGGAAAGTAACACGATAGTCACAGTTTATAAACATGTGTAAATAAAAAAAATTGAATTCCCATCCAAAATCATCACAGTTTTGGAAATAATATTCGTCAGCCACATTGATCTTTATAATTTGTTTATTACAGCAATGATACTTGCTTCAATGAACATAAATATCTCATCATAATTGAAATTTTTAATCCTCTATTTCCATGTTTATCTGTTTTTTGGTGTGCCTATGAGTCTGTGAGTTTAACACTGTACAACAAGGTTAAAACCAATGTTGTGCTCATGTTATCATTCTCTGGTTCAACTTCATGACAGCTTTGGAAGCCCCTGCAAAAGACACAAAATTGATTGCAGGTATTGACAATCTTCAGTATGCTTGTTTTCTATTGTGTTTTAAACATGGGCCTCCTGGAAATATTTTGAAAATAACAGGTAAGAATGCAGTCATTGCCAGCAGTTGCAGACATATATTCCAAATATATCACAGAGAAGTCATCTGATCCTGAACAGTTTCAAGCATGAAGGATTGGACAGGAAAATGTGTGTGAGCATGTGTTTACACTTCATCTATGCACGTGAACCTTGTTTGAGGCCAGCAAACTCTGCAGGGATGATGGAGAAAAAGATGACTGAAGTTCGTCCTCACAGGGCAGAAGATCTGCTCTCTCCAGATTAAGGATCAGCATCGCTGGGCTAGAAAGTGATTCCTGTGTCCCAGATCAAAATGAAGTGTGAAATAAACTGAATAATGTTGTGTACATTATTCCCATTGGTTAGCAAATTAGCATTGCATAACTTGCTTAATGGAAGCAGTTAGTGATAGAAACTTTTGTTTCATGAAATAACAATGCTTTTTAATCATATCTTAACCAATGATACTACTCGTCCATCAGACTCACTCATATATCTACAGAATTGTTTCACTCTCTTGAATAGTCTTCTTCTTGTTTCCTTTAGCATGTCCCTTCAGGGGTTGCCACAGCGAAAACAACCTTCTCCATCTACCCTTTAATCTATATCCTCTCCTCTCACATCAACTAACTTCATGTCCTCTGTCACTACATTCATAAACCTTCTCTTTAGTCTTCCTCTATACCTCCCATAGGGCCAAACCATCTCAGCCTGGCCTGTCTGACCTTATCTTAACACAATATGGTCTCAACCACAGCACAAATAAACACTATTGCCCCCCTGGCAACACCCAGCGGAAATGACCAGAGCAGACAAACACAACCCAATACATCACATCTCCTCCCCACTTAGCTAGAATACAGTCCCCCAACTCTGTTGGATCTTAACTGGGTGTTCAAACAGAACAATACCAACTATCTTATAAAGATAAGCCCAAGATCAACCCCGCACCCCCCTTTTTACAAACAACAAACAATTAACTGACTAAGCCTTAAGGCAATGAAATGAACCGATAACACCACTGGGCTGAGGCTGGGGGTTGACTGCTCCACACCTCCAGTTTGTCTGGGGATTGCGGGGCGATGGCCCGTACCTCAAGCCTCTGAAACTGTTTGACGGTCAGGCGCTTTGTTAACCCGTGAAGGGTACCTCCTCATTGTCTCTGGAGGAGGAACGGCCTTGACTGACATGTCAGCTGGTTCTGGAGAGGCTGCCTCCTTTTTAGTGTCTAGATGATCTTTCTGGGGGAACTCCGGTCCCCCCATTGGGGGAACTATCGGCGGCTCGATCATAGGGATAGTAACTCGTTGACTCGGTGCTGATGGTTGTTGTGGCTCTCGGGGTACAAGCCTTCCCAGCTCACTGGCCCGCATCTGATCAGTATGAGCCCACATCCACTGTTTAAGACACTGGCTCTGACTGCGACACCACCACATCTGGCATCCACTTCTCCTCCCCTGCCTATAATCACGGGCCAGAACAGAATCTCCCACTGCAAAGGTTTTGTCCTTGGAAAATCGGGCCATGCCATCCTGCTGATCTGTCTGAGCCTGGTCCACCACCTCTGCCACACTTGGCTTGAGAAGGTCAAAGCGGGTGCAGAGCCGATGGCGGAGGAAGAGCATGGCTGGGAACTCTTTCGTCGTGGTGTGCGGGGCATTTCTGTAGCTGAGCAAGAATGAATCCAACCTGTGTCGCACTGTGGTCATGGGTGACTCCCTGGATGCTTTCAACGAGAGCTTCAGCGTTTGCACAAAACATCCCACTTGTCCATTTGTGGCTGGGTGAAATGGTGTGGAGCGCATGTGCTTCACTCCATTTGCTTTGAGAAAAGCAGAAAAATCACTTGAGGTGAATTGTGGGCCGTTATCGCTGACCAACCCTTCAGGCAATCCGTGATGACTGAACAAACTCTGGAGAGCCTGAATGGTCTTAGCGGTCGTGGTGGAATCCATCAACTGTACTCCAGCCATTTTGAGTGAGCATCAGCTAACACCAGAAAAATATGCCCCGTGAAAGGGCCTGCAAAATCAACAAGTATTTGCTGCCACTGAGTCCCTGACCATGGCCAACAGTGCAGTGGGGAGAGACTGGGAGCCTTCTAAATGCGCTGACATGAATCACAAACTTTAGCCTGCTGTTCAATCTGAGCATCAATCCCCAGCCACCAGATCCAAGTGATGACTTTCATTTTCACTACCCCAGGGTGCCCTGCATGCAGCTCTTTCAGCAATTGTGCCCTCAGTCTTTGGGGCACAATCACCCGGTTACGCCAAAGAAGGCATCCCTGCACCACGGTGAGCTCATCTCTCCTTGAGTAAAAGGGTGTCAGGGCATTGTCACACCCTTGAGTCACAGGGAACTGCTCCGAGAGCACCCTGTCCATCACTTGAGCGAGTACCGGATCATACCTTGTCTCTTTGCGAATGTCCGTGCTGCAAACGGGCAGCGTGTCCAGGCGATGTGTCAGCACCCTATCCACTGACCCCAGCTTTTCCTTGTGAACCACCTGCAGGGGCAGGCAAGAAAGGCCGCCTGCATATCCATATTCAGCTGCACTCCTATACTGCATTCTGTAATGGTTGGCTATAAGTATGAAGGCCCACTGCTGAAGCCTGGCAGCTGCCATAGATAGAGTAGTCTTGCTTAAAGTTCTGGATGCGAACACTGTTGGTCTCTCTTGACCACCAGGTATAACATGGGAAATCAATGCGCCCACGCCATATGGCAAGGCATTACATGCCAACCTGAGTGGCAGTTTGGGGTCGTAATGAGTGAGCACTCTATCTGAGAGGAGCTGTTCTTTTGCTGTGCTGAATGCTTTTACACACTTCTGAGTCCATTTCCATTGTACGCCCTTGTGTAATAATGTATGCAGGGGACTGAGTGTGGTTGCCATGTTTGGGACAAACCTACCATAGTAGTTTATTAGACACAGGAAAGAGTGCAGCTGTCCTGCATTGGTTGGGGCTGGGGCCTCTGCGATAGCACAGAACTTTTCTGGGGATTTGTGGAGGCCTGTGGCATCAAATACATGCCCCAGGTATTGCAGAGTCTCTGAAAAACTCACATTTTTCTCACTGCACATGGAGGCCAAATTTCCCAAGCGGCTCAGTAGTGCCTCCAAATTTTTCAGGGGATCAGCATCATTTTGTCCGGTATCAGGATGTCATCTAGAAAACTGTGCACAATGTGAAGCCCCTGAAGTACCTGATCCATGACTCGCTGGAAGATGGAGGGTGCTGATGTAATGCCAAAAGGCAGTGGGCTATAACAGAAGTCCTTTTTGTGTTGTGATGGTGAGGTATTTGCGTCAACTTGGGTTGATTATGCGGCTTGAGTGTCAGCGCTACCTCAAAGTCCTTTAAAGTTCCCAGTTCATCTTTGAAGACCTCAGCGTGGCTGTCTAGAACTATTCTCAAGGTGTCATCCTTCTGCATGTGATGAATTGATTTGGCTGATGCTAATGCGCTCCAGTTCGGTCTCACACTTCTCAACCACTTGTGGCCAAATGGGGGGGTGCGTTACCTTAAAGTACATCTATCAATACATTTCTATCTCTATCCTTAATCACCCATACCTGCTGCACATCCTTTCCATCTCTATCTCTCTGTTTTGCCAACCTATATAGATCATTATCTCCCTCCTTACTGTCATACCAAACATACAGGTCATTGTAGGCCCTTTGTTTTGCCTTCGCTACCTCTATCTTTACCTTACACTGTATCTCCCTGTACTCCTGTCTGTTCTCCTCAGTCCCCTCGGTGTCCCACTTCTTCTTTGCTAACCGCAGACGGCACACCAAGTGCTCTCCTACCTGTCTCTCTGATCACGTTAACTGTAGTTGTCCAGTCATCTGGAAGCTCTCCCTGACCACCCACAGCCTTTATCAACTCTTACCTTGAAAACCATACAAATCTCCTTTTTAAGCTTCCACCAGTTCGTCCTCTGCTCTGCCCTTCACTTCCTCTTCCTTGTCACCAGATTTATCCATTTAACCATCATCCTATGCTGTCTGGCAACACTTCAGATAAAGATGAAGTCTACCTACCTCTGATAAGTTACCCTTAAACAGCCATTTTCATCCTTTTTGCAAAGTGTACCACCATTCATCCGTTTTCCTATCCTGTATGCCAAACCTGCCCATCACTTCGTCACCTCTGTTTCCTGCATCAACATGTCCATTGAAGTGTGCACCACTTACCACTCTCTCACCTCTGGGAATATTCTGCATCACTTCACCTAAGTCACTCCAGAATTTTTCCTTCTCCTCTAACTCACATCCCACCTGTGGGGCATAGCCACAAACAACATTTAGCATTACACCTTCAATTTGTAGCTTCCGACTCATCAGTCTATCAGACAACTTTGCACCTCCAGAACATTCCCAACAAACAAATATTCGTCACAATATTCAAAGTCACTATTTTAGGGTACCAGAGTCTTGCCTTTCATCTTCTCTCTCTGCTTTCGAACATGCAGTCCTTCTTCTCCTTCTTCGACCAACAGTAGGCCCATTTCCACTGGGGCCCTGGTAGGTTATCAGCACCAGTGGCAGTTGTTGTTAACTTGAGCCTCGACTGATCCAGTACAAAAGTCATAGGTTTGATTCACATAGTTGTTTTTTGGCATGGTATTGGTATTATGCCAGATGCTGTTCCTGGCACCACCCTCTTCATTTACCTGGGGTTTACAGGAAGTTGTTCAGCAGTCAAAGTAGAAAGGAATGAGTCCCCTAGTGTCACATTTTTGCTGAATAAACATAAAAGGGAAACTTATGATGCTTAAGGACTGTAATTGCTTGGTGATGATACATGCATTGTGTGTTTAAAAGAAATGTGCTGGCCTCACAGTCACGGATAAGATACACTTCACGCCTCTGCCGGTATATCAAATTTCAACACATCTTTTAAATAATTTGGGCCAGAGGAGAGCAGTCAGCAGCAGAATGTTAGTCTTCGATCACCAGCAGTCAGATATCGTAAATTTTTGACAACATGTCTCCAACAGATTTTAGAAATTGTAAAGACTTAACTTTCTCTACCTATTTTCCTCTAATCAGGTAGCATGATGTTGTCCATCACAAATCTGGGCTAATTTACTGCTATTATACTGTGATTTTAGTCACTTGAAGAGGGACTTGTGGACAAAAAAAAAGCTTGTCTGGGATAAGTCTCATACACAAAATATATAAATATTACATTTCAGCTGATTCACATTTTGCCAAGCCTGGTAAGCACTGCTGCTGTGGAGGTGCTTGATCAACCAGTGAAATATGTGGGCAAACCAGTGAAACCAGCAGACATCAAAATGAATTTAAGCAGAAATCTTTGATAATTGATACACAGTGACTGGAAAGGTAATTAATCAAGTCTGGCAGGGTTTTTCAGTAGCTTGGTTACAGAGCTGATAAGTTCAAAGCCTAATTTTCCTAATCTTTATCTAACCATACACATTTACCAAAAATAGTTCATACACCAGTACTGGGTGACATAAGTGCTGATTGTTAAAGGATGTTAAAAATGTTTTTTTTTAAGTATTAATCAAACAGTGGATTACAGAATAGCTCTTAGAATACCTTTCACAAGCCAGTCAGATCTTAGCCCAATCTTTTCTTGAAACCCCTTTATTCAAAGACTTATACTGAAATATGAGGTTTTGAGCTGAAATTAGAAAAATGAGACTGAGGGAACAGAACACAATTGATGAATTATATAAAAAAATAAATCAATAAATACATGTGAAATACCTCGGGAAACCACTAATATTAAAATAGCTTTCGTATCATTCTTCTGCATGATGACATCCTCAGTATTTTATGACTTCTAAACCATGCTTTAGTGATAAAATATGTCTAGATGTGTATGAGGAAAATTCAAAGTTAAGAGATGAAGTCTGTTGCGCATTTAGAGTGAATGAATGGTAATCAGATTACAGCAGATATTTTCAGCCCCACTAGTGAATTACATCACTGATCACATTTGTGAGCAGGGAACTTTTTTTCTGAATGGCAATCCATTTGCTCGGCACGGTGCAGACCTGCACCTTATATAAGAGTAGTCTCAGGTTCAGCAGCGATAAATAAGGTATGCAGAGCTTAACATCGATGAGTGATCATGACAGTCTCTTAGAGAAGTGGGGACCTTTGAGCCTGAGAGGCAGACTGTCATCGAATGTACAAGCGTGACCTGCCTCACAAGAGCAGCCGCCTTTCATTCCCGCTGGTCAGACCTCACACAAGTGCTTGTTGCAGATGATGAGTCTCTTCAACACAGACTGATGTGATGTTAAGTAACAAATTATTTTGAAGACATACTTGTCTTAAAGCATGTCTCAACCTCTAAAATCAGGTGCCGAAGACTTTTCCTCATTTAAGGCAATTTTAAATGATCAAATATGTCACAGTAACTCATTGAACATTGATGTTATGACCTCTGTCATCATCAGCATAATAGGCTAAGAGAAAAAAATCCCCAAAAGGGACCTTTACATTCCTATTATTCACTGTTGTTTTATTTCAAAGCAATTCATTTCTAAAAGGATATAATACACCTACGACTGCCTTATACATTTTTCATGCATTCAGTTTATCCATCCATCCATTTGACTATTGCTTATCCTACTAGGGGTTGCAGGGGATGCTGGGGCCAATCATGGCCACACAGACATACAGACATTCACTCTCTCATTTGCACTCCAATTTTCCTAAGTTTTTGGACTATGGGAGGAAAGTGGAGGAAACCCACGCAGACGGAGAGAACATGAAAACGCCATACAGAAAGGTCCCTTGTCGGAATCGAGACAGGATCCTTTGTGCTGTGAGGCTTAAGGGCTCACTGCGCCACTGTGCCACTAGTTTATAAAGGGCTATTTTCCTTTGGCTTGTAATGGGAAATTTATTTGATTTTAATCATACCTGGCATCACACATGCATGAATATATGATACAATTGAAATGATAACTCACAGAATGTGAATGAAACAGGATGTGAAAATACTTTGCTTTTTTTACCAACACAACCCTGTATCAAATATAGTCATGATGTTGTAATTATAACAGAGGGAGCAGTGACACAATTTATATGAGACAAAGTAGAGGCCCAAACCACTTAGTGAAATTTAAACATTGTTTGGTTAACATGCAAGTGACTGAGATTCCTCATCAGCTTCATAAGAAACAAGAAATGCTAATGTAAACACTAAGTTCTTTATCGTGTCTGCATATTGTTCAAACTTTTTTCTCTTTCCCACGTCACTGTCAAAACAGACACAGAATAACAGCAATATTTTCATGGAGTTACTTTATTGACGTTCAGTAACTTTTCGTCGCAAAATCAGGTTTTGGTTGAGTTTTATAGAGTGATGTGATATATGAAATGTTGCTCCTGAATTGAAAAAATTAATAATGTTGCCATGTTAGTTTTTAATATATGGGCAAATATTGTCTTCTTTCTACTTCTTTTCCTTTTAACTTTTCCCTTCAGGGGTCGCCACAGTGAATCAACCTTCTCCATCTAACCCTATTCTCTGTATCCTCCTCTCTCATACCAGCAAACCTCATATCCTCTCTCACTACGTCCATAAATCTTCTCTTTGGTCTTCCTCGAGACCTCCTGCCTAGCAGCTCCAATTCCAGCATCGGTCTACCAATATTTTCACTATCCCTCCTCTGTACATGACTGAACCATCTCAGTCTGGCTTCTCTGACCCTCTCTCAAAACATGTAACATCTGCTGTCCCTGTGATAGATTCATCCCTGATCTTATCCGTCCTCTGTTTCTTTACTTCTTTTCCACACTCTCCATTGCTCTGGACTGTTGACCCTAAGTACTTGAAATCCTCCAACTTCTTGATCTCCTCTCCCTGTAGCCTCACCGTTCCAACCAGGTTCCTCTCATTCACACACATATATTCTGTGTTGCTGCAACTAAGCTTCATTCTTCTCCTTTCCAGAGCATACCTCCACCTCTCAAGATTTTCCTCAACCTGTTTCCTGCTCTCACTACAGATCACAATGTCATCTGCAAACATCATGGTCCATGAAGATTCCTGTCTAACCTCATCTGTCAGCCTGTCCATCACCACTGCAAACAAGAAGGGGCTCAGAGCTGATCCCTGATGAAGTCCCATCTCCATCTTGAACTTCTCTGTTTCACCTACAACACACCTCACGACTGTCTCACAGCCAGCATACATGTCCTGTACCAGTCTAACATACTTCTCTGCCACTCCAAACATCCTCAAACAATACCAGAGTTCCTCTCTCGGCACCCCATCGTATGCTTTTTCTAGGTCTACAAAAGCGCAATGCAACTCCCTTATGACCTTCTTTGTACTTTTCTATTAGCATTCTCAAAACAAATACTGCATCTCTTTCCAGGCATGAAGCCATACTTCTGCACACAAATGCTGGCTTCTTCTTTCAGTCTATTTTCCACTACTCTTTCCCATAACCTCATTGTATGGCTCATCAACTTTATCCCTCTCGAGTTACCGCAATTCTGCACACCCCCCTTAATCTTAAAAATGGGGACCATCACACTTCTTCTCAATTCCTCTGGCATCGTCTCACTCTCTAAGATCCTGTTGAATAATCTAGCCAGAATCTCTACAACTGCCTCTTCAAGACACTTCCATACTACCACAGGTATATTCTCAGGACCAATTGCCTCTCCACTCTTCATTCTCTTCAATGCCTTCCTCACTTCACTTTTACTAATCTCTGCTACTTTGTGGTCTACAATAGTCACCTCCTCTACCCTTCCCTCTCTTTCATTTTCCTCAATCATCAGCTCTTCAAAGTACTCTTTCCATCTTCCCATCGCCCCTCTAGCATCTGTCAATACATTTCCCTCTCTATCCTTAATCACCCGTACCTGCTGCACATCCTTCCCATCTCTGTCTCTGTTTTGCCAACCTATATAAATCATTATCTCTCTCCTTACGCTCATACCGAACATACAAGTCATCATACGCCCTTTGTTTTGCCTTTGCTACCTCTACCTTTACCTTACGCTATATCTCACTGTACTCCTGTCTGTTCTCTTCAGTCCCCTCAGTGTCCCACTTCTTCTTTGCTAACCGCTTTCTCTGTATATACTCCTGCACTTCCTCATTCTACCACCAAATCTCCTCATTTACTTTCTTTCCTTCCAGACAGTATACCAAGTACTCTCCTACCTGTCTCCCTGATCAAAATTGCTGTCGTTGTCCGGTCATCTGGAAGCTCTCCCTGACCACCCAGAGCCCTCCTCAAATCCTCCCTGAAAACCATACAACACTCATATGGGCATATATTGTATTGTTTAAAATTAATTGATACGATATATTGGAATAAGACCTTCAGTTTACATCCCTCAATAAAATAAACACTGTGTGTATTTAGGGTATGTGAAGACATGGAGGAATGCAACTCGAATTATAATCCTATTATAAGACCTTCTGTTTATAAAATTGCTCTCATAATGTTCATATGGTGTACAGTAATGTAATTTTCAGGATCTGTAGGTCTAGGATTAAAAAAGATAATACATTTAGTTCAATATCTGTGTTGGTTCAATGTAAACTTTCATTTTAAAAAAATTCCACTGCTATAAAAACAAAAAGCACATATACAACAAAGCTACTGCAGCCATAAGACAGTCACAGTTTTTAACAGTCATGACCAGTCTTGAACAGAGTTCTGTCAGGTAAATGTTAAGCAATATGAGCCAAGAGGTTATGCAGCTCTCTGCGGTGAAAAGATAGATGTGAGAGTGAAAGACAGAGAGAGACAGAGAGAGAAAGAGAGAGAGAGAGAGAGAGAGAGAGAGAGAGAGAGAGAGAGAGAGAGAGTGATATTCACCAAGAGATGTGGAGCAGATCACTCCGTGTTTGAGCCACCACTTAATAATGTTAAGCTCTCTGTTTGTTCAGAAAAGTCAAATGAATGACAAACATGTATTAAACAAAATCGGAATTCTCCCAAGGTGTTCCACATGTGATTCAATATGCTTTACAGTGGCCTTTTTTGGAGAGTCTGTGATTTTTTTTTATGCAACATCGTTTGAAAAGCAAAAGGTAGCAATCACAGCAAGAGTCCTTTCGGAAAGTGGAATATGAAGCCCAAATATCGAATAAATAAACCACTTGGTAAATGTTTCTAATGTTTATATTTATATTTGCATTCACTTTTCATTTCCCATCTTACTGATTTGTCTTTTTGTTGAAGTATTCAGTCCTCCATCTGCATAATGGAGTGCTTGTTCGTACTGTTAAAAAATGTGAAATGTATTGTATATTTCTGTCATTCAGACATAAATATACAATCTAATTAATCCCAAACAGTGGACATACTTATTATTGAGCTTCCTCACTTCTTGGTCAGCTCCAGTCGTCTCCAGTGGACACTTTTTCTAAAATGGGCTGTAAAAACAGATTTTCAGAGCTCCGGTTTGAATCCAGGATGGTTTTCTTGTCTTTGTCTCCCCCCGCTGTCTATACCGGGTATCAAATGGCTTCCAGTGACCCAAGGTAAACCTGACGATTATGTTTCCAGCGAAGGACGAATGACATGCATTGATGAGAAAGTGGTACAAACCATTCCGGATATTTCAATCAAACTGATTTAAGCACTTAATCCTTTGTACTTGTTGTATAATTTACATGTCAACTTATTCAGTGTATTAAAATGTGCGTTTTTGCGCGCCCGCCACTAGATCTAGAGAACCAGGTTAACTCAACGGGTTAGTTAAATCCGTTAGTAAAGGTACACGACAGACAGGACATCATGTGAGTGTTGAATTTTGCTTCCTAGTACAAAGCAAAGGTGTAAGCAGTTCCAACAGATTCCGACCTATCGCTGTTTAGGGAGAGACAATGCGCTTATGTCAGGCACTTTCAACGATTCTGGAGCGGACAATCAATTCTGATCGATTATCCATTTCCTGGAGGTCATGTAGGGATACAAGATGAACTCGAGCAGATTCCACTAACAGTGTGTATATGAAATAGTGAAGCCTACCAACAATCCAACTTTGATTCGCAACTCTTTCTCTCTCTCTCTCTCTCTCTCTCTTTCACACACACACACACACACACACACACACACACACACACACACACACACACACACACACACACACACACACACAACCAGCTCCGGTGTGACGTTTCAGTGCCACCCTGTTAAACGGGTTGTTGCTACGCTCATGGAAGTACAGAGGTATGATAATCAAGTCAAAATGCATTGGCAGAACCCGATATGCTTCCATATGAGCAAACCTGGAAACGCAACTCTTAATTTGCCTGATGTGGTCACTATTACATAAACCATCGATACGGCAGAAAAAGGGACAAGGGTTCCCATCCAAGACGGGTTATCTCCCTTTTTTTAAACGAGAGAAAATAATTACTGGGACGAATCAACAACTGCTAAGCTATTAACAGTAGAAATAAAATGCTTTCAAGCGAAGACTTCAGTTCTGTGAAGTGGACTTTGCTTTCTAGCAGGTATCGCTATTTCTCGCTATATGATGTTCCAAAAACATGTCAAACGAATAATTGATTTTAATTATGTTACCGTCATGCTTCTTTCTTTCTCACTGATTCTAATTTGGTTACAGCAAAACCGCGACCATTCGCTCTCACCGAATGTCCGATGGGTTGTGAAGGCGCCATGTAGTCAGGTGACTCGGGTAAGTCATGTGGCGTTCACAGTCTGCGCAGCTCTACGGAGAGAATGTGAGAGGAGCAACTGGAGGCCCTTTCCGAACCGGGTCCAGTCCTGTTTCCACGACCAGCATGGCGTGGACGAAATACCAGTTGTTCCTTGCGGGACTGATGCTCGTCACAGGTTCCATCAACACATTGTCTGCCAAGTGAGTGCATCCTCATGTTATTGTTTCTGTTTTGTGGAGTCATGAGTTTGTTATTAAGGGTTCAATACAATTTTGGGGAAACATCAACTGCCAGTGTTTTCCCTAAAGGAATGTAATTCGTGTATAATGCACATTTATTCCTTGTGCGTTCATATGCTTAATGTCAACTATGCTAGTTTATCAATGACTGTTCTGTTAACACTGTGATGAACGTTTAACAGTTTATGTGCCGTAACGTAAATTTAGTTGGACAGTCGTCGCTTCGTTAGCTTCTTCAGAACGAGGCTAACTGCATTTTTTTGACAAAGGGTTGCGTTAGATATGACTTTATCCACTGACTTACATGGGCCACGCAGATACATTTTCTATTCATGAGCAAACATCGTTGGGAAGTGCGTGGAAAAGTTACCAGTTTTGTATTTCCAAGGAACACGGAGAATTCCATGAAATTGACGAGCATGATAAGATGCGTTCAGGGAGCATAGACTTCACCTAGAACCAAATACACAGCAGCGGTACATTGTTATGACATGTTTTCTCTCACTCATGTCATTCATATGATGTCAAGCTGCCAACGTGCCCAGTGGGAAGTGTTCTTGTATTCATTGAGCTGATTATATGACTGATCAAACCCCCTGCCCGGTAATGTTTACTTTGCCGGGAAGTCTTGTACGGTTACGTTATCTCTTTTTATTTTTGCATGATGATACTGGAAATATTGTATCAGCAATAATATTCCCTGACAAATGACATATTTGTATGTTATAAATTAATTGTAAATGTGTGATGCCTGTTCATTCTTGACAAGTTATTTCACCCTTATGAATTGAATTAAAAGTTCTTGTGATGAACAACAGAGAACAGTGTACAGTTGACAGCAATGCCACTGGTCATATCTAAGTGACAACCTCTTAATATGGTGTGACGGGAGCATGGATGCCTCCTATTATGTAAATATTCTGGCTCTATTCCTCTCCTCATTTCATGACCTCCCTCCCTACCTCCACCTCAGTGTTGGGGGGAGCGGAGTGAGACAGGTGGAATGGAAGCAATGTTCATCAGGATGCATCGGTCATGATACTTCTTTTGACGGCATTGGAATTCCCTCATGTCTTGTTTTGTATCGCTGAAAAGTCCAAAATCCAAATGTATTGAATTAAAAATTATCAAAACAAACAACTACTGTCAGCAACTAAAACCACAACAAAAAAAACCTGCTAACCCCTGAAAAGGAGAAGACAGTGATTCAAATGGATTTCAATTGAAATAAGAGATTTGTGGATTGTTTAAAGTGTTGAGACTTACTTTCCTATTTATCTGATACTCAAGTGTGAAATAAGTCCTAATCATGTGTGTGTGTGTGTGTGTGCGTGCGTGCGTGCGTGCGTGCGTGCGTGCATGTGTGCGTGTGTGTATGACATTCACTTCAGAAAAAAAAAGGAAGAGAGATTATATTTATTGTCATGAAACAATACACTAAGCGTTTCTTTACTTCTCCTATTATTGGAATCATATTTTCTAATTTCTCTGCCATGAGAGAAGTTTAAAGTTCCCAAAGGTGCTGTGCTATTAATAAAGGAATGTAATACCTAACAGGTAGAGTTTCACTACAATCATCTGAAACCAGCCTCAGCAAACCACAGGCTGGATGGTTAGCTGAAGCTGGTGTCAATTGGAGTATGTATGTAGATGGATTTTTTTTTTTCTCTGGCTGTACCAAACCACATTTATGAACATTGTCATATGGCAGACTTCAGACCCTAGTTTCTGACGTATATTGATGACTCAGCTATGGTTGCTCTGACAGGACATGCTGTATCATCAATTTTAGTCTTGCATATTGAAGCAGACAAAAGTGCTCACATGCAGGTCATGCTTTCTCTGACCCACTCTACACTTTTATGCAGACTTGTGCGATTTCTGACTTCACAAAGGAATTTACAACCCTTTGAGTATGTCCGACTGTGTATTGTACATGGGTCGTGGCAGACCGAGTACTGACATCAGTCACAGACACCTTTACTGCATTGATCGTCCCAGAAAAATGTATCTGATAAATCATAGGTTAAAGTGCACCTTGAGTAAAAATAGTATAGTATACTGGTTTTAGTCAACAAAATATACAATTGAGATTTGTATCAAAGTTGATTATCATTGTGGAACCAGTTTTAGATATTTAGAGGCATACAATAATACAATAAAATATATAGTGCCAGATTAATATATCAGTTTGTTGATCAACCAAAAAAGGAGAATTTTGCTGATACATTATGGACACATATTAAGGACACATATGTTTAATGATCTGCACCAATATGAAAGCAAATCAGACAGCCTTACAGCAACTGCAACCCTAACCCTAACCCTAACTCTAACCCTTGACCTCCATTTCAGCACTTTTGTTTATTTATTTTTCAGCAGATCTCACCAACAACAGATTCCTTATCAGTTTAAAAATCCTTTTTCATTTGGGGTCTGTGTGTGTGTGTTTGTGTATGTGTGTGCACTTGATGTGATTTTATAGTGTCTGACATTAATTTACATGTTTGAACAAACTGCAAAAATAAAATATATAAAGAATGGCATCAGGTATGTTGATGGAAAACAGGTAGAAATGAGTTTAACATGCATATTGGTTCATCTATGATATCAATCTTGTTGATAAAAATGTATTCTTGGCCAACAGGTGGGCAGATACCTTCTCCGCCAGAGGTTGCCATGATAACCCTGAGCATGCATTTTCTCACCCCTTTTTACAGGTACAGTAACTAGCGATATTATTGTCCGCCACTTGTATCTCACGTGACACTTTATGGGGCAAAGAAATAAAAAGTGAGTGCCAAACTCCAAATCTTCCTTAAATTAAATTAGTTGTTTTTTTTTCCTTAGAATAAAAAAATGCAGATGGAATGCTTCCATTATGTTGTATATGTTGTTTATGTCACTGTCACTTTAATTCAGGGAAGGTATTGGTAAGCTACTGTGTTTTGTATTCACTGAAAAAAGGCAGAGAGGGATTTTGTTAAGTCTCTGGTGAGACTGGTATTGCTTCCTCCAGATCAAAAAGTTTCAAACATCATCAGAACTACAATCAACCCCTTCCACAAACATTTTGAAATAACATATTAGAGTTCTGATCTGCTTTCCCTCTTTTCTTGTCCATCCCCTGTGTCTCTCATCGGTTCTGACTGCACAGGCGGTGGGAATGTTTCTGGGCGAGTTCAGCTGCCTAGCAGTCTTCTACATACTGCTTCACCATGACAGGCGGAGCCTAGAGCCCAAGATGAACCATGCCCAGACCTTCAACCCTTTTCTATTCTTCCCGCCTGCTATGTGTGACATGATGGCCACATCCCTAATGTATGTCGGTAAGTAGTTTTCTGCCAGATTATTCTGGTTTGTTACATAATTAATTCCCTCCTCCTAACAGGTTTAATGAAAGTATTCCCTGGTTATGTTTCTGACATTTATGTCAGGAAAAAGCATTTGGAAGCTTCTATCCTAGTCTGGTTAGCTCTTCATGAGCAACGGGTGACATTTCACAACCCCGGTCCCTGTAATGATTTTTTGTCACTTTTAGGATAAAGTAAAGATTCAAAGCGTTTATTGTCATATGTACAGTGTGGAAACGTGTTTCCCCCTACAATGAATTTCTAACTTTGTTGTCCGCAGTGCATTTGGCCGGCATGCAACTGCAGTGCAAGCAAACTCGTCTGCCACAAAGCGCCATGTTCTATTTTTTTATTTCTACTTTTTATTTTTTTTTTAAATTGCGTCCTTGTCAGTCTTTCTTCTTTTAAGCTTTCTTGAGAATTCTAATGTGCTTGTTAATGTTTTTTTGGTTTAAGTACATTTCCTTGAGACAAGTATGTTATCCACACGTTTGTTATCTTTATTACAAATGTAGATGAATGTACTGATCGAGACAATTGCCCTGACACTCAAGGATTTCATGATGTGTATCTTTCTGTTTAAGCCTTCTTCTTGGTTTGCAGCCCTCAACATGACCAGCGCCTCCAGCTTCCAGATGCTACGTGGAGCTGTCATTATCTTCACTGGTTTACTCTCTGTGGCATTTCTGGGGCGTCGCCTTTTGGTCAATCAGTGGCTCGGCATCTTCATCACCATCCTGGGCCTGGTGATAGTGGGCCTCGCTGACCTCTTCAGTGGGCACAAAGATGACTCGCACAAACTCAGTGATATCATCACCGGTGGGGCAGTTTTGTCCAGATGTTCAGTAGTATACAGTATATCGATCAGATGTTAAATGTTTAAGATGAATATTTGCAATGGTAACCCAGTATGTTGTGTATTCAGAATGTCATTCTTCTCTTCTTACCTATAGGAGACCTTTTGATCATTATGGCTCAGATCATTGTGGCTGTCCAGATGGTTCTAGAGGAAAAGTTTGTCTACAAACACGACGTCCATCCTCTCCGGGCTGTTGGCACAGAAGGTTAGCAAACGCACCATCTAAACATTGTCATTCACAACAAAAACAACTTATGCATCTTAAGGGAAATGGAAATGTTTTTTTGGTAGGAGAATGAGCAACCAAGAACAGATTTTACTGTAGGAATGGTTCATTTTTATTTTTTATTCAAGATCTGTTTGGAAGGGAGAGTAGCCATCAATCAATATTTCAATTGGCATTATGACATGGAGAGTCAGACAAGAAGCAAATTTAGATCTGTTGAATGATCCAAAGGTAGCAATAATAATGTCTTTCAACCAAGACAGTTTTCTCCTGGGCAACTTTTTTTGGAATTTCAATAAAGTAAGACATGGTACAGACCTAAATATATCTATATTTGTGCATAAGGAGCCTTCTTGTTTAGATCTGCTGCTGCTCCCAGGGGTCACAATATGAGGCTTCTAGACAATGAGGCTCAAAGTGAACCATAAGGAGAGAAAAGAGAAATCAGCCTAAGGAGGGACACAGTTAATGTTAACAGTAAAAAGTTGATTCTTTATTACTAACATGTTACCACTTGTAACGTGAACAGGCAATCACTTCTGGTGATGTTTACCGGTTCCTCAGGCCCAGGCTTGCAAAAAAAAATGAAAGCCTGCTGTCCCCTGACATTCCTCCCTCTGACTGTCTTTAGTACAAAAAATGAGTGATCATGTATATTTTGCACTTTATTTCATGTGCTGTCTTTTTCCAGGTTTATTTGGTTTCTTTGTCCTCACACTGCTGCTCATCCCCATGTATTTCATCTATGTGGGCGACTTCAGCGACAACCCTCGGCATGTCTTGGAAGACGCTCTGGACGCCTTCTGTCAAATCGGGCATCGGCCCCTCATCCTGCTGGCACTCCTGGGAAACACAGTCAGCATCGCCTTCTTCAACTTTGCTGGAATCAGTGTCACGAAAGAGATTAGTGCCACCACGCGCATGGTACTGGACAGCCTGCGTACGCTGGTCATCTGGGTGGTAAGCATAGCAGTGGGTTGGGAGCATTTTCTCGGCCTCCAAGTCCTAGGCTTCCTGGTCCTTCTCCTGGGCACGGCGCTCTACAATGGACTACACCTCCCTCTGCTGGCCAGAATTCCTTTCTGCGTGCGGATGTTGAACACAGATGAGGAGAGCAGCTCAGGGGAAAGAGAGCAGCTGCTGGGTGATGGCAGAGTGCAGGCAGCTGATGAGAGCTAAACATTATTAGCAGTGGACATACTCCACACAGACGCCATCCCAGAGTGGCATGAGCATTGCAAAGTTTAACTTTTTGTTTACCTCAGTACCTATGATTTTAACTTCCTTTCACAAGATATGTGAGTGTCTAAACGGAAGTGACTGACAGGGTTTGTTTTACTACATTTTAGGGTTGTTTCTTTATTTTTCAATGAATGTCTTGAATCATCCAAATCATCTTATACACAGTATCAACCTTTGCACGGTAACCCATTGTTTTTATTCTTGAAAGGGGTGAAACTGACTTTTTGTCTAGCATTGTCAAGTGGTACGAGTAGAGCACATGATTGTGAAAACTACTGTCTCACACTTTCAGTTGTGATAAGGTTATCATAATGCGTATCTGTTTTTTATTTTTAGCAGCTGGGTGACTGTCATGTTTCTGAATCATTTTTAATCTGCTTAGATGCCAATCTTTGCATTCAGGGTTTGGAATGGTTTTATTTCTCTAAATGTGGCTGACTGCGGAGTCTGATTGTGTCACAGTGTTGATTGTGCAACAGCCTATTCACTGCCTGGTGACGATACTGCAAAAGCCCCTGTACTTAAATGTCAAAATCTCTTTCTAAGTTTTTTGTTTTGTAGATACACAATTTCTTGAATGCAGAAAAGTGGAAAAGAATCAGTCAGTTCATTTACTCTACATTTTGTTCCTAGAAGATAGAGCTGGGACTCCCATGTGATTTGCACTACTTATGATATTTCTCTTTGTTTCAATTGTTTGGACCTCAATTACATTAAAAAAAGGGAAATGTTGTTATCACACCAATTAAATTGTTGGATGGAATTTTTTCCTACTGTGGCTTATGTCATGATGAAGAAAGAAAGTGCATATGTTGTTCTTTGGAGTCTGGAGTTTTCCTCGAGGTCAAGGGTTATACCAATTTCCACCAAGGCGACCCCATCCATGTCCCGGAATAGGACGCAGGACCTTAAAAAAACAACAGTTACACTCACATTTTTCTTTATTCCTTGTCATAAATGTACTTTGGTGAGAAATGTGTCTGTCTTACTTCCTGTGGTCTCATGGTCAATCGTTGTCTTCACGAAGACGGGCGTAAAGCTCACGCACCACAGATATGTACTACCAAACAAGACCAGAAAGGGGCAGCAATGTCAAGAAATATCAAACACTGTCATCTTCAGGCAGTTGCGTGCAGGCACTATTTCAATGAAAAGAAAACAAACCGCATCATGTAGTTCAAAGTAGCATTAACGTCATGAAATCAGTCCATTATATGATGTTTTAAAAAGTAAATAAACATGGAAAATCAAGGGAGTATTGCAATATCTTTCTAGCACTAAGAGTAAAGCAGCACCTACAGGTTTCCAAGTGTAACTATCCAGTTGGTAAGTTTCGTTTAGAGACAGTAAGGCATCATAAAAAAAAATCTCCAACAAAAAAAATGAAAAACGAAGCAATAAATAGCATGTTAAGCAAATAGGAGAAACATTTTTATAGTTTATGGATGGCTGGATCAGCTGCAACATGAGTCCAAAGGAGAAAAAAAAAAGTTGAAAAATAAAATAAAATAAATCTACTCCTGGGACTGCATGGAAAAACATTTTCAGTAGCAGTATTCTGGACAAATTCATCCCAGTGTGGAACTTTCCCCCCAAGAGACAAACAGACTTCGAAAATAAGTCTTGAGAATGTCTTAAAACAGATAGATAGATAGATAGATAGATAGATAGATAGATAGATAGATAGATAGAAAGATAGATAGATAGATAGATAGATAGATAGATACATACATACATAGATACATAGATAGATACATAGATACATAGATAGATACATAGATACATAGATACATAGATACATAGATAGAATATAAACTCAACATTTTTCTCCCTTTCACTCACATCAGCTTTTTCAGCTCATGAGATAATTCAAGCATGTCTGACTGAAAGGACTTCTTGTTTGGTCATCTTTCTTTATGCTCCTCCTCGTGGCTGCTGGCCATGACACTGGAAAAGAAACAGTAGGCCTAATGGTTTGTTATGATGATCTATTCCATTAGTCTCCTTTCTTATTTAGCGCGCAGCTTGTGTGATTTAACCATGTGTACATTTGCACACTGTAGTTACAGGGTTGTCTCAAACTGCTGTGATTTTTAATCTGTTTTCATGTAAACATGCTTTTGCTCAATGGCACTGTGTCACCATCATATTTAAAAGCTGCCATTAAAGGAGCCCTCAGATTGTTTATAGCATAGGGCATGCCGGGGGTGAGTGTGATTAGAGGGCCACTCCATTGTCCAGCAAAAGACCACATAATGGCTTTGGTCATAACTGAGCAGAGGAAACACAGAAACCCCACAGTTGCAAAGGTCTCAGTCCCACATGAATAAAGAGGCGAAATACGAGATGTCCCTCTGATGCTCTTTTATAAAGTAATAAAATAAAACCAAAAGCAACATTGATAAAAAAGAGGGGTACATCAAATGAGAAATGTCTGGCAAGCACATTGTCTCTAAGAAATACACAATAGTAATGTATTTGTATGACAGTTATTCATTTATGTATATATGTAAAACTAGTTCATACAAGTGAGTTGCTCGAAGATAATCAACAAATAAATTTATGTAAGACTTTGTGAGAGGGGCACAGCAGGTGAATTTCCAGCAGTTATATGCAAATAATGATAGGAATTCATAACTGTAACGTGATGCCTGGAACAAGAACAGCATTATAATAACATACATAATGTAGTTCAATAATGCTTTTTGATAAATTCATATATGGTGAACATCGATAAACCTGATCTAAAAGGGAAAGTTCACTCCCTTCGGCACAATATCAATTCAATCACATTACAATGATGAAAAGACAGACATCTCTACTTCAGAAACCCCAATATTTTGCCAAATTCCAAACCTGCTAAATGGACACAGGACATGACAGGCAATAGGGGAAATGTTTATATATCTTTAAATTGGGGTTAACTGCCCCTTTAACAGTGAAACACAATTCCTTCTCTAATGCAAGCAGCTGTGCACCATCAGGTCCCAGGTGGAAGTCCAGAGCTTCTAATGTTTTGCATGATTTGAAGTTTGGGGCTGGTTCTGCAGCATTAGTACTTACCTTCTTAAATACGAATGTGCACAGTAGTCACCAAAATACAAAATTAGATATCTACTCTAACTGTTTAGTCATAAAAAACAAAAAACAGTGACTCAGAGAGTCCAACTCACACAAATTCATTACAACCTTAATGTTGTACATTTTGTGCGTTTGTGTATTTCTATCTTGGTTTTTGGTGATGGAATGGGCTTAAGGAGACCCCAAGGTCAAATCAAGGTCTATACCCTCACAGCCTCCACGAGATAAGTAACATTTCAGTATATTTTGGGTTTCAACAAATTAAAATCCCAAATATGTGTGGAGGGGATCTTTATCTTCTCATTTTATTGGTAGGAACTCCACTCTGGGTCAGTTGGAAGTGACATACTTCTCACACACAGTATTTATTCTACGCGGTAGTAACTATTTTTTCCATTCAATTTCATTTAATAGAAGGTAGCCATAAAGCAGTTACGGTTCCAACACAACAAAATACAATGTTAAAATAGTGTGATGCTTCGTGTGCAGCATCATACTTCTTAATCGTTCTTTTGTACATAACTGTGCATGCGATCTTAGTCATGTGGTAATTTTGCACACAATATCAGGGTGTGAGTAACTTATCCGCTTTAAATAATGAGCAATAATGAGCTCATGAAACACAAAAGGTTTGGAACCTCCTTGAAATTGAATTGCTCAGCCAATGCACTCAGTCATGTTTTAAAGATGGCTATCATTGTTGATCCTGAAAGTTAGCCTCATAAAGATGACAATTAAAAAAAATAATTTTAGCACATCTTCACCTGAACTACAATGGATGCATTCAGGGTAGCATAAACAGGACAGTCTTGTTTTGGACTGACCGTAGACACATCCTTCAGTTCTTTTTTTCTCTCCCTCTCTCTGTGGAAATGATGGCAGTGTGCCATACAGAAGGCTGTGTACAATGGCTCAGGTCCCATTAAATCTGCGAAAGTTCCTTCCTAAGGCAAACATTGCCAGAAATAGTAATCTTGGCTTGAGCCTCAGCCTTACAGAGGGGAGCAATAATTCTCTATGTAATGATGGAAATCGTTTAATTCTGCCCAGCCTCTGATCCAGAAGGGCTGCAGTCCGAGGCGCTCATTCAGCTTTCCTCCACCTGATAAGGCTTCCTGAAAAACACATAGCGAGCAATCAGGCAACAACAATAGGCTCCGTCAGGCACTCGACTTCAGGTAGTCAACACAGCAGCAGCACTTTGTTTCCCTCCACAGCGAGCATGTGACTGGCAAATATTTTGACGTTTCATTTTCATGATGTTTATACAAACTTGGATCACTGCAGAACGTATGGACTCTTCAGCCCATTGGAATTACCAAAATAGAGCTGACGTCAGTTCTGTACGCTGTTTGAGTCCTCCGAACATTCCACTGAAAAATAAACTATTTTGTTTGTACTTACACGCACACACATTTATATATAATAGATTTGATGATATGAAGCAAACTATTAATCATCAAGTGACTTACTTGCTTTTGTTCACCCAGATAATAGACAATAATACTGTGGAAAACAGAAATCTATTCAATCCATTTTGTTACTATATTTATTTAGGTTCTAATATTTAGAGTTCATTGATCTCCAAGACTAAGGTATTGTGACCCCTATGCACTTTGAAAGTGAATGAAAAATGCAAATGTAGCCAGGTCGTACAAACAGTCTAATCATTTTTTTTCATAACTAGTTTAATGTTAGTGTAGTTACTAAAATTCAGTCGACGTTGCATAAATACACTTTTGTTTAACGTGACTCATTATTATTTCAATTCTTATTTTCATTTCGTATTTTTAGATTGTTGCTATATTATTATTTCTTGACATCCTGAATCTGTTTCCTTTATTTTTGATTTTGGACTACAAGTTACCTAAATTAATTAAAGCAAATAAGCAAAAACTGAATAATTGATGTTTCAAGTAAGGAATTATGAAAGGACTGCCGGGATAAGTAAACAACATAAACGGAGATGGTAACTATGACAAATTACCTATATTTTTCATTTCTTGTAAAATGCGTGCGCTCTTTTTGTTTCTTTTTTCATTTGAATTTGATTTCTCTACATATGATTTCAAAGCCCCACCATTAACACTTGAAAAACTTGACGTGAATCTACAGTTAAGCAGAAACGTTTTTATATGTCATGGAAAATATTTTGCTCACAAAAGACGCCACCTTTTAAGAGACAGAGATCTGGCATCCATCCCACGTGCACACATGCGCACAGTTCCACAGGACAGGGATTCGTATGCTCACGCGCGCGCGCGCCCACGCACGCACACACACACACACACACACACACACACACTAACGCACACGCACACGCACAAACACACACGGGCAAACACTTTAAGCTGGTTCTTTGCGGATTAAATATGTACCAAATCTCTCGGGATGTGTTTAAGAAAAACGCTCTCAGAAAACAAACCAATGAGTGTTGATTTCACGTCACCGTGGGATTGTGAGAAACGTCCTCTCGATTCCTCTGTGCGTCCAGCAAATGCGGAGAAATTGAAAATAAAGCTTACTTTGACTTTGACTATTGAAAAACGGAGCATCCAGTGAACGCAACATCCGATGACCGCGATTATATTTAAAACAGGAAGAAAGAAAATGAGGAAAGAAAAAAAATTGTGAGTCTAACTGGACGGAACCATAGCCTGGTAAAGTGGGATAAATCCTGTCTTACGCGTGGCTGCACTTTAACGCACTGAGAAACGTATGATCTGCTCCTGAACAACCATGAATTAATATGTCTATTTTAAGCGCAAATGTCTGTCAAAAATCTGCAACTAAAAGATCGGGTTATATTTATAGGAGATTTCAGAAGGGAAAATCGGACAGTTAATGATCGCATTTTTTATCTTGCATGTCGCTTTTGAACATAAAACTCTTCCATAAAAACAGTCAGACGCGTCTTTGAGATTTCATCGAGGTCAATACCAACAGAGTTGCGAAAAAAAAAACATAGTTCATCTTCTTTTTAGATAGATAGATAGATAGATAGATAGATAGATAGATAGATAGATAGATAGATAGATAGATAGATAGATAGATAGATAGATAGATAGATAGATAGATAGATAGATAGATAGATAGATAGATAGATAGATAGATATAAGCTGCAGCTTTTCTTTATTAAACTATGTAGTTTCTTATATTTCTTAGAAATACCCCTTTATTCAGTAATTTTTACACATCTATGTCACGTGTGATGAATAGAGTGAATTTCTGGTGTAGCTGTCAACAAAAAAAAAAAAAAACAGTTAATGGGACCGAGGTGCTGGAAATCGGCGCTCCTCGGAGTTCAGATTTACTGATCCGAGGCCTGTTTTGTTGAACGCTTCTCACTGCAAGACTCGCCGCCACCTGAAATAACTGGAGGCGTGCTGCGACCGGTACATCCTCTTCCCTGGATTGTTTTGACTGCGTTGATGGAGGCAAACCTGCATCTCATTTCTAATTTTAACCCGGAAAAAGTGTCACTCGAAAAAAAAAGAAAAGAGGAGAGAAAAAAAACAGCATGATAGGAGGCAGTCAGGGTCATCAGTACTTCCGCACGCACGAATCAGGACTAAATGAATGCGAGGCTTCAGAAGCCATTGTTTGGACCCATGCAAGAGAAACACGCGGGGAGGGGGGCACCTGCTTCAAAGGGTATTTTAATGGGACATATGCGTTCATATAAATCTCACTGGAAAACAAAAAAATATATGTATCAGGTAATATCATTTTCATCCCACCTCCTGCACCCCACTAACCGTCCACCCCAGGCACGCCGGGCCGAACGTGTGACTCCCGGGCTGCCGGGCCGGAGTGGGTCTCTGGCCTCTGAAGTTAATTGTGTTTTGGTTTTTGAAGGGAATAGATTTCCTCTGTTTATTATGAGCGCGGGGGACGGATTTGCGTCACCGTGCAACTTGCAGGTCGAGATAAAGTTGCACAAATATTGAAAAGGGGAAGTTCTAACAGTCATTATAACCCCCCCCCCCCCCCCCCCCCCCCCCCCCCCGGAAAAAAAAAAGATTTTTTTTTTTTTTTAAAAAAAAAAAAAGGGTTTTTTTTTTGTGGCGGCTTTTTAGGGAAATTCCCCCCCTTTTAACAAAAAAACACCCCCCCAAAA
>CAAKHD010004480.1:156451-195503 GCA_901007705.1 Fistularia tabacaria
TGCACAAATATTGAAAAGGGGAAGTTTTAACACTCATTATACCCCCCCCCCCCCCCCAGCCCCCACCCCTCGCTCCGGAAGAAATAAGGATTTCTGTTGTATCCTAAAATAACGAAGCAGGTTCTATTTTTGCGGCCGATCTAGCAGGAATATCCGCTCATTTAACACGAATCACAGCCCATCAAAAACAGGATGCGCTGCAGCTAATAGACGCCCCTCCCGCGGTATGTTGCGCCTAATTATCACGTGATGGGACTACTTTCCTTGTATCGATTTGAATTTGTTTAATGGTTTTGCTGCGCTCAGGAAAATGCTACTTGGAAAAAATGATACTTCGAGAAAACGAAGAAAAAAAAATCCGCACTTGGCGAGACTTCCGCTTCTAGATGTTTTCTCTCACAAATAGAAAATAAACAAATAGATATGTAGACTCTCTGAAACTTTATGTCTGCTTTTTGTGTCGTGGTAACGGGATGGAGGGGGGTCTTTAAGTGATCAATCCATCATCTCAGGAAATTTCGCGTGTCTTTTAGTGTGTGTGTGCGTGTGTTGGGGGGGGGGGCGGCTTGAACAAATGCAAAACATCCATTGGCTCAGAAAGCAACCAATCAATGCCAGAGAAGCTTCAGCGTGGAACTACAGGCTATTGGTTTCAGAGTCGGGAGAGCAACTTGGCACTTCCACCGGCAGGACCACCACCTCTCTGCTCAAAACCCTCGACGCCCCCTCGCCCCCGACCCCCCGCTTATTTGCATGTCTGTCGTCTAAAGACATCAAGGCATCGTCGAGACACCAGAAGTAGCTAGAGGCTCCGGGATGTACACGGCCGGGCTCAACCCCTTCTACGCCTCCGGTTTCAGCCTGTGGTCCGCGTACTGCGCGGGGGGCTTCGCCGTGGACACCATGAAGAAACCCTCATTTTGCATCGCCGATATTTTGCAGGCCAGGGACGCGGAAAACATCCCGGGCTCTTCGGCGCTCGTTGTGCACATGGGTCCCCACCGCGCGCAGACCCACGCCGCCGCCGGCTCGCCGCTGCGCCCCGCGCCCGTGGCTCACGACGCGTCGGTGTACGGCGGTGCGCGTCTGAGCCCCGGGCCGTCGTACGCCAGGCACGGACTGCAGCTCACTTCGGTGGCCAGAAGTACGTTTAACTCCCACCAAGCCCCCCCGCCGTCAAGCAAGGACCTCAAATTCGGAATTGATCGGATATTGTCGACGGACTTCGACCATAAGGGCAAAGACAAGTCTTCGTTAAGAGGTGAGCGCGTCCGTGTTTATTCCACGACCTGTAAAAATAGACCTGTCGTGGTCGTGGGGAGACTCCCCGGCGGTCGGGCCAAAGAAAACAGCTGTTTTTGTTTTCTGCTTCCCCAATTATGAAAGTGAGATCAATAATCATACTAGTTAGGGAACTGACACAAGTCTCATAGCCTTACACACCCAAAAGGGTGAGTTGTGTTGCTAAAACACAAAAGGGCCTCAGTGGACCAGAGCATCCTGTCCCTCCAACCCCGATGCCAGAGTCTGATATGAGCCAGGAGCGGCAGGAAGGCTCTCCATCAGTTCACCGCTTTCCCTTTTTTTTAAACTGTGTATTTAAAGGCGAGACCCCGGAGTAAATAAAAATAGAGCATTCTCTGGACCCTCACACACCATTTCCCGTGCAGACCTTTACTGACCACAGCCCGTCTTCTGTAACAGATCTCACATCCATTGTCAGCTCCGGCCGTCAGGCAGGGATCCACATGCCCATCCAGCCTCCTGCCAGCCAGTATTTCTCTGCCATGGACACCGGTTTGGGCGACGCGTCCTCCCTAATGGGGTCACACTGCAGCGGCAGGCAGTCTGGCCAACATCAGTTCCAGGACACTTTCCCAGGTAGCTGCTCCATGCCGGGAGGAGGACAGTGGCCTGTCCCGAGCGACCGCTTTTCCTCTCCGTCTTCTAACCTCCTACGTCCCACTCTTTTTCCCCTCAGGCCCCTACGCGGTGCTCACAAAAGACACAATGCCACAGACGTACAAGAGGAAAAGGTCATGGTCCAGGGCGGTGTTTTCGAACCTGCAGAGGAAAGGACTAGAGAAGAGATTCGAAATCCAGAAATATGTCACCAAGCCGGACAGAAAGCAGCTGGCAGCCATGCTGGGCCTGACTGATGCTCAGGTGAGATAGCAGATGTCTTTGCCAGCACCAGGCCGAACTGTCTTCTCCAGGCCTTTATTTTGTTTTGTGCTAACCACGTGGCTACAGACAGGATCCCCTCTGCCCCCAACACCCACTCATAGGGAATCAATAATGATTTCCAAATAATTCCTTTTTGCAACTCTTAACTATTAAGTACTCATTTTATCTAGTTGTATGTGTTCTAAAACTTTTAAATCCATTAATCACATACCAGGCCTAAAGGCTGCCATGGCAGCTGTGCCAGATTTTTTTTAAACACCATAAACAGTATGTTTAATTCAAAAAATAAAAAGTAAAAAGTATTTTACAAATTGAAGAATGTTAAATCTACCAGATATTTTCAAAAATTAAGCCAGCAGGACCAGGGATCCTCTAGTCTGAGGCAGTCACTGCAAGCCCAAACGAAATGTGAACTGTTTGAATTTGGATTTCAGTTTGAAGTCTCACTTATATAACCGTCTTATTTTATTTTAATTGTTTGAGTTCTGTTTTTGTTTTTTATTTTTGTTTTAAATCATTCCAAAGGCAATTTAACAGGGAAACACATAGTGATGCTTAAAGCTCTGGATAAAAAAGCTCACGAGTTCCTCCAGGCCTTCAGCAGATGCTGTGCAAGATGCAATTTATAGAAAAAATCCATATTGCAGATTAATTACAGTAGTGATTATCTTTCACCTCTTTTGCAAAGACATAACTTGAATTAATTGCAGAAGGCTTTTTGACACACAAAACCTTGTTTTCAAAGTTTCAAAAGAGTTACAGGTCCGCCTATGTATATGTACTGCGCACACACACACACACACACACGCACACACACACACACACACACACACACACAATTGAAAATATTCGTTAATCCTCCTTTTCCTTGCCGCTTAATGTGAGCCGTGAGGATTCAACTGTCTGTACTGTGTATGTTGCTGTGCTGTTTTGGTGATGAGCAGCAGTGTTTTGTGTGTGCCACAATAGTGTCTGAGCAGTCCGGTGTATGTTTTCGCAGGTCAAAGTCTGGTTCCAGAACCGACGCATGAAGTGGCGACACTCGAAGGAGGCGCAGGCCCAGAAAGACAAGGACAAGGAGCCCGCGGATCAGACCCCGGAGGCCGGTGGGGACGCCAAGGAGCCCCCGGAGTCCGAGTGCGAGAGCGAGGACCGGAGCGACTGCGAGTCCGACGAGACCCCGGATGAGAACCCCGGACACTCGGACCTTTCCGACCACCACCAAGCCGGCGTGATCATGAGCGGTGGCGGCCCGGCCGGCGGCGCGGAAGCCGCGGCCACGGACATGGACACGCCCGCCGCGCAGTTACTCGTATGAAGCAGACGCGTGACTTGGAATCCACTCGGAAAGACTTTCACGGCGGGAGCGACGGCTGGCGTCCGCTTGAGCTCGCCAATTCATCCTGTGTTTTTTTGTGACGTCTCATCGACTCACCCGAAAACAAGCTCAAAGACGAAATGAGGTGTTGATATGAATCCACGGACCCGAGGAACAGCCCCCCCACGACTAACTCTCCGCGATCACTTTCCACTTCCGGCCTCCGGTGTTTTGTCCCAGTCGTTTCCATGTGAACGGCCCCGCGGTGTGTGAAGAGTTCCCTCCTCACCTGTGGGAAGTGTGCGGTTGTGAATTTCAATTTAGGTCATGAACCACTCGTTTCACCTAATTAATGACTGTGTATTGTCTGGATATAAATTTATATATTATATATATATATATATATATATATATATAATTGTGCTATTTTGTTAAAGGAAATTATTTGCACTGAAAAAAAACATGTAAATAAAACGTTTCTTACTTTAAAAAAATACTGCGTATTTTCAATGCATTGTCGTCACCATCATCAACGATGTATGTGTGTGTGTGTGTGTGTTTGTGTGTGTATAAATACACATATATATTTATATCGATATATATGTTAACAGTGATATAATTAGTATTATTGGCAATTATAGATTATTTTCTGACGAGCCTGAAGAAAGAGTCAAGGAGGTCGAGTTTTATTTTAACTTTGAGTTGACAGAAGTGTTCTGTGCATTTTGAATTTCTTTCTTTTATTTTGAATGTTATTTAAAGTTGAAGGGGATACATCGATCCCTGTGTTTGGCAAAATAACAGCAGATTTTTGCCTTATCATCTATTTTCATTTCATTATTAATTTATTCATTTATTTCATGATTATATGTTTCACTATTTTTGATTAGTTTCTTGTTCCAGTGGGGGAAACAATCTACAAAGTAAAAAAAACATGTGCATTTGCCTATATATAACCTTCACGTCAGTGCACCCTAGTGTGACTATTTTATGATACTTCCCATTATCAGTTAACTTGCATTCGAAATGTAAGCGTTTTGAAATAAATTGAAAATAATGAGAAGAATATCGAGAAAATAAATTTATTAATTAATAAAGTCGGGATTCCGGTAATGTCCACAGACCGCGACCGGCGTGACGAGTGCTGTCTTCGGGGAGGGGGACGCGATTTATAGTTTGTGTACATTAACCGGCTACACATAGCAGAGCGATCTGAATGAGTATATTTCATGTTTCCAGACGCAGGTACGATTCTCCATCAACAAGAGCCCATCCATTTATAGTGCTGCAACCTCCTGCACAGTTGCTGGTTTCGATGCTCCATCTAAAACATCAGGCCTGCTCATTCACTAAGGAAAGAGTAGTGTTGAAAGTACTATCCTTATCGCGATGTTAAACCAAAAAAGGGGAAGAAATGAAATTTTTGTCACAAAAAACACACCAGCAGTGGCATTAAACAAAGTAAAGTGACTTAAAATCACTAACCCACTAAAATCAGCAGTATGATAATTTAAGGTCTCTTATTGTGGAGCTGCAGAGTAGCGTTTATATTCAATATAGAACCAATGCCCTAATTGCTGCTGCCTGCCTACCTGTGTGTGTGTTTATGGGTGTGTGCATATGTGTGCTTGTGTGTATGTGGTTGTATGTATTTATGTTCAAGAAGATAGTCATTTAGTTATAACACAGACAATATTTACATGCAGTGAAACGAGTTATTGTGTACATGCATATGTGCACTGATGCATTTATGTTTTTTTTCAGCTTGCAGACATCACTAATCACTCCTCAGCTATGGAGTATTTTGTTGACGGAAGAAATAAAACTGAAGGAATTATGATTAAAAACTATTTGCTACCTCCAGTTGAAAAACTACACAGGTTTAAAAATGAGCAGTATGTAAGTGGAGCGTAATGGAATTAACTACTTTGTGTAAAACGATCAAATATCTAAAACAACAAAAAATTTTTGCAGTAGATATTGGAATGTGTTCAGTCCAGTGTTCAGATATATCAAATCTGCATGCAGTAATGTGGGAGTCATTTCAAGTTTCAGTAGTTAGGGGTGGTGTGGATTATCCTTGTTCTACGTCTGCTTCTCCCTTTTATTGTGGTTTTATTGTATAAAAATGACTAAAATATGGAAGATATAAAAAATGTATGTATGTAATCAAAATGTGCAGCGCTGAATCAAGGTGAAATGGAGTAAAATCATAAAATCACATGTCTTCTCCCAGCCACAATAATAATGTCATTTTATATATTATCATCTCTGCTAAAACTATCCACCAAGCGGAAAAACGTGATATACTGTCATGTGATGATGCCGAATAAGAAGCCTGGGCTTTATTTCTCGCTCAGGAAATTGAAAGTCTTCTGGTATTTGCTGTCATGTTAGCAGCAACATAGTGAGTGACCCAAACCCAGACCACCATATACTCTCACTACCACAGGGTCCACTTTCCTCTCCTCCGGAAAGAGTACTGACCCCCAGAGAGCAGCAGTTCTTTCCATTCAGGGTTAAAGCATCTTGAATTTCACTTTTCACTTTCCCCTCCTGGCCGTACCTGCTTGTCTTTTGTTTCTTTTCCATACTGTACGTGACATATTCTATCCGGTGAGCAGCTGACCAAACTCCAGCTGAGATCTGAGGGTTACAAAGTGGACAACACTCGTCTCCATCCTCACTTTTAATTCATGCTGGACCAAAAGTTGTCAGAGTTATGATGGCCAGTTTCCATGGAAGACAGTAAAAGCTTCAAGCACTTTATCAACCTAAAATGAACTGTTAAACGATCACATATAAAATGTCTGGGTGGGTTGAGTCTCGACTTATGGTTGAGAAGCTATAAATTACATTAGTATTTGCAAATGTACAATAACAATAACAATCCAAACGCTTAACATAATACTGAGAGGCCTTGATTTGTGAACTGTCTTAAGAACTTTTATGACCAGGATAGGAGAAAGTCCATCTGGCCTGTATTTAATGTCAGCCTTTCCACCTCCATTAAAAGCTGTCCTATACGTCCCTCTTGGCAACCCAGGACAGGACAACCCATAAAACAAACCAGCCTTGCAGATTTGCCAATATTTAACGTTTTGAAAAAGTGACTGTGTAAAACAAATGACCTCTGTGAGAGCAAAGGGGGAGGTTTCTGTCTGCAGCGGCTGAGGGATTAACGTGACTAAAAGCTGTGACGTCTCCGGCGCTTTGAGGTATTATCTGTGAAGTTGTTTGATAGGCTGATGGAGATTTCTCCTCTGTTTGCCCAAACGAGTCCGCGGCTCTGATGGAGGAGGGCGGGGGGGGGGACAACAGGATTCCAATGGTGCCTGAAGAAACGCAGTTGATGCAGATGCAGATGCAGATTCCCAGTTTTGGAACTCTGCAGTTGCTCACAAAGGATGAAGATGAAGATGAAGATGAAGATGAAGATGAAGATGAAGATGAAGATGAAGATGAAGATGAAGATGAAGATGAAGATGAAGATGAAGATGAAGATGAAGATGAAGATGAAGATGGTAATGTCATATTATTGCCACCATGATTGTTCTGGGTGGATGATGTCAGCATCTCAAGAATACTTCCATCAATTCCATTTTAATACCTCATGGAAGACATATTGGAGCAGCTTTTATAAAAGATTAATTGCGTGTAGAACACCCAATAATTTGGGTTCAAGTACAAACACATCACAATGTACACTCAGGAATGAGAATCTTAACATTTTAAAGTCAAAGTTTCTGCAAAACTTCTACAATGAGACATACATTTTTTAAAAATATATCACAGCGTCAATCTCTTTGATGTAATTTTCTTCATTTATTTTAATTCATTCCATTTATTGGTGAATAAATTATCTTTTTTTTTCCCAAGGGTGATACAATGAATTATTATAACTGTATGTCCATGCATTTTTGGCAACAGCCTCTCTTTGGCTTCACTGCAGGAACCAGACCAGTGCATAATTCACCTGTGATGAAAGTAGAATTCAGCTAAAATCAGCTAAAATCACACCTAAAGACCCTTTTTTCAGCAATTCTTTTTTTGAGTTTGTTTTTTGTTGATTTTAAAGCAAATCCCAGCATGTAACATTATATTGGTGTTGTCTCAAAAATTAACCTGATTGCAGACCTTGTGTACTGTTTCTTGGCCTTGCTTTGTGCTTTAATGAAGATAAGTTTTATTCATTTGATGTTAAAATGTGGCATGTAATCAAAAAAAGTTCTTAGTCTTAGTGATAATCATGTTTCATCACCAAGTATTCTTATGTTGAGCCCTATCATTTCCAACTGTATTTTAATTGCTCAAACAAGAAGTCATACCAATCCCACTGAACTCCAAGGTGTCAGGTTGCTTTAAAAGTATTTGTATTCGTAAAAGTATCAATGGAGCATTTTATTTCATGTAACTGCGTGGGTGTGGACCTTCTGGAGGTGGTTCTATTCTCTGAACCCCACTGATTTATGGGATGGGCAGGATCTTCTTTACTAAATGAGCTCTGAATCATCGGCATGAAAGATGACTTCCTTCTAAAACCAGGAAAATATTATTACATGGTATGACCCTTTAATTTGATAGCTGGCCAAAATGTTTCCAGCCGCCCCTGTCATTTAAATTCAGTTCTCTGGAAGAACAAGAATCAGGAATTTTAATCCAAACATGTTTTTTCTTGACCATAACTAACACGTGAAAATGAGACATCAACAAAACAGTCTACCGCCTACTTCAAGTTGATCTGTACCTTCAGTAAATTTAACTTCTGTGTATAAATCACAAGTTATCTGAACACTGTACAGGGACTGCTCTACAGCTGCATGTGTAGCTAACATGTTCACCAACGCTGAAAGCTGAGCCTCTCGTACAGAAGCTGTCACCACATATCCAAAAAGCCGCATTATTGAGTGCTTTTTTAACATTGTCGCAGTTTCCAAGCATCTTGGCATGGCTTCCAAAACCCAGGCCCTTGCCAGCAGTTGGGAGTGGAAGAAAAAAAAAGACAACTCAAGTTAGATTTAAAGATGTGTTTCTCTTGGAAGCCAGGCTGCGCTGCCATAAACCAAGGGAGACATTTTCATGCTCCACATTTTTCATGGTTTCTCTCTGAGTTTCCTCCCTTCCTTTCTCACTCCACCTTGGCTCCAGAGTTACCTACTGCTGCACTGGCTGCGGACCACAGCCAGCAGGGCACTGTGCGGTGGCCAGCTCCTCCTCTTGGTCTGAAAAGAAGCCCATCCCCCCACAAGAAAAACTACTTCTGGTTGTCCTTGGATGGCTCTTACAGAGGAGAATCCCTCAGAGAACCCACCACCTGGACAGCACTACTTAAGCTCTCTCTCACCACATTTCTCAAATATTGCACTACCTACTCACTTGCAGCCGATGGCCAACAACAATCAGTTATAAGCTAAAAGTCCTCTGACCTACCGCCATGTTTTTAATGTGGCAATGAAGGAACCATTTTATTGCAGACTGCAGACTGCTGTCCTGAGCCAGCCCAGTGTGGTGCAGGCTGTAATTTGTGAAGGGTGCAGAGGTTTGGTATTAATTAGGGCTGTGAAATGGCAGCAGGCCGACCGCTTGCCTGTGTCCATAGAGGCCGAATTCACTGAGTGATGAACATGCTGGGAGGGGGATTATGGCCGTGCTCTGGCTGCCTGCTGGGATGTGAACACAAAAGGGAGGATGTAAAAAGCACTTTCACATGACCTGTCATCAGCAGCAAATTTTCACTCTGTTTTCTGGAAGCAAGCAAAATTGCCTGTGGCTTTAAATCGGAGCGAATGCTCGGCCTGAGCAACGGAGAGTTGTTGTTATGTGCGTGCAAATGAGAGAGTCCCTCACATATTCAACCTCAGTGCTGGTTTTAAAGACCATAAAAAGTATTATTTTCTCAGTAATGATAATATCATTTCATCTAGTTGGATTTCAGAGTTTATGTACATATTTCCAAATGGAGATACCTCCCAAGCAAGGTTAAACTATAACAACAGCCGAGTAGAACCTGACATGATGCAACCGGGTCACCTGCATGGCCTCTATGAAGATAAAAGTTAAGTCTGCTGAGTATAGTCTGAGGTTTCCTCATTTCCCCTTTTTGGTGCTTATCATGGCTCGCAGATGCAGTTTTATGGAGAACAGCTACAACAAAACAAAAGTCAGATGAAGTCTTTGGCCACAGCTTGTGTCAAATGACTTCACACGCCACCTTAAATATTTTATGTACCAACTCAGATGTTATCTTTCAAATGTTTCCGAAGAACATTGTATAAGCAGAAAAAGTCACAACTGAATATCTCTGTTCAATGAGCCATCCTTTCCAGAAGTGGTCACACTAGCTAGAACATTAAAATAACAAAAAAGAGAGATGAGGGTAAAGAGCAGTCACCCAAAAGAGACATTCACATATTGACATATGCATTTCTAATGAACATTAGGTTCAAATTTAGCCCTCTTTTTGCTTCATATCGGCAACATTGAGACCACCCCAAGTTCCAATCTCGATCACACGTCACTCATTGCTCATTGCTCATGCCTCCACTATCTGATAGCGCCCCTTATTATCTGACTGTGTGCTACAGCATTCGACCTGGCCCACTCCATTATACAGCTATGTGTGAGGGTGTGTATGGCTTCAGCATTCTAAAGAACACACACTTTAGACAGATACTGATGGATTGTCAAGAAATTCTTCTTCACGATTTTGCTTGTTAGGGGAGGAGAGGGCAAGCACTGGAAAATAAATAAAATGTCACTTGGGTTTGTCTTGTTCTTGTTCCAAAATAAACAACAGCCCAGCACGGCAGAATTACAGGGACTGGCGACTTTTATACAGTTCCTTTGATCAAAACAGTTTGGATCGAGAAGGAGCCACATGCCAGTCACCACAGCAACCAGAGGGGAGACACGCAAGTGAGAGTAAACGGGTGATGTATAGAAAACACTGTTAGGTTTCATATCCTTATTTCGGCACTTCCTCTTAACTGATTTAGCAGACAGTTTCAGATGTGGGTGAGCGATCATAATTATGGTTCTTATTTGCATCAGTGTGGTTGCAGTTAAGTGATTTCTAAGTGCAGACTGTAGGCATAGACCTGATTTAACAAGGATCAGTCAGTCATAAAGCGGTGCAAGTTTCTTGTTTTGGTATGAGTGTAAATGTCTGCGTGCACAATGTTTGCACATATTTAAGAGAATGAGCGAGAGTGTGAGTTTGAGCCCTGTAACCCATATGTGCAAGGGGTGAGAGTTCAATTCCTGCAGGGTTTGTTTGGGAATATATGACACTGCACAGCTGGCCTAATCATCTGTGCATATCGGACTATAAAACTTTACTGAGCGTCACCAGAGCCAGCTGCCTTTATCAGAAGAGATGGAATTATTCCCGCTTTGGGCGGATGGAGGCCTCGACCCCAGATCTGCTGCTCCTCTCCCAGCGGCCCTCATCACAAGCCGCTCTATTCAAGGAGTGTTTACATTCATAGCAGTTGTTGCAAATATGTGTACAGTTGCAGAAGGGCGAGCCACTCCATTGAGCCTCAGCTACTTTACACTCAATTAAACCAAAGAATAACTCGTGGCAAGAAACTCCATTTCCCCCTGTTTGAATAGACAAATAAAAAAAAGTGGCATAAGCAAAGAAATTTGAATGTTGAATGAAGTCTGACTGAAACTACTGGTCATTACTAAACATGCTTAGGTTTACAAATAAACAAGCTCTCGCATATAAAAACGCTCTGTCAAGTGAACTAGAAGGTACTTTAGTTGATAGAAAAATACTACTGGAGTTGGCTGTCAGATGTTCAAAAGCTGGCTCCACTGAAAAAAAAAATCAGCAAAAAAATTTAACTCCTCCCGGTGTTTTACTGTTTTGAAGGCTAGTTAATGTTTCTGCATGGAATGTAAATGTGTCTTTTTACTGCCGCAGATCTTAAAGGTTTATTTAATTCTAACAACAGCAGACTGGCTATTGTCATAGTTTGCAAATTGTTGATTATCTAAATTGTCTGATAGTAAAAAAAAAAAAAAGAAAAAAGAAAAAAAAAATGTTCTCAAACAATGCAATACTCCGATATAGCTTATCACAAACATTCAAAATGCACAGAACTACAAAAGCTTCTTCCTGGATTGCAAAAAATGGAAAAGCAGTCACCTGGAAAGTAACTTGCAATTGCAGCTGCCAGACACATAGAGACAAGTAGTCGAAGAAGTGCTACAAGTAAAGTGCTTCTCATGTGTCAGCAGTGGTTTTTAAACCCTGGCGAATATTGTGTAATTATATTGTATAAATCCTGGATTTTCTCTCCTCTGTGCCGCTCAATTCTTCTATTGTGTTTTGAATTCTTCACAGTGGTTCATATAACATGGAGTGTGATTTGCCAAATTAATGATGCTGCTTCATTTAATCATGCACGAATGAACCTCAAAGTATAGAAATGTATCACAGATGTCCGATAAAAAGAGCATGGCGTAAAATCAGCCTTAAGAAGTTTCCCACATTACAGTAGAGTGAGAAATCCTGATCGTGTTTGATTGCCACTGAACTTTTCCCTTCCCTGCTCAGCTCTGACATGCCACTGACCTCAGGCTCGACATCCATCAGGTGATCATTACAAGTTCGAGGTCACGACCTGCACAGTGCAATAACCACACCTCTGCCTCTTCCTGTGGTAACCCTGAATTGTATATGTACGCTTTCCTTCCCCTGACACAGAAAAAGGCATCGGCTTCATAATGTTTCCCTCGACACCAGCTCATGGATTGAGATATAAAGCGATCCCGTCTGACTCCAGGAAACACTCACAGGAAATGGAGATGCACTGTGCCACTTCGGTTGCCACCTCGGGTTATTTATTTGGAAGTTTTCCCCTTTTTTCATGGGAATCCCCTACGCTCTATCAGTCACAGAGTTAATTGTTGGGAGTTAGGAGAAACGTGCATGCAGTGTCATGTAGCCAGTTGTGGCTGCAGGGAGGGATCACTTGCACCCTGTCACCCCCGCACCCCCCTCCTCCAAACAAAAACTCATGTGTGGAATCCAATTAGTTAATCTCACTCTTGACACACTTCCAATTGTTTGCTGGCCAGACAAACCATTCCTCCACAGATCCTCTCATAACAAGCTGTCGGAGAGAGGAGAGGGAGAGAAAGTGCGAGCTGCCGTGAGTGAGGCTATTGATTATGAGCATTAAACACAGCGGGAGACATCTGGCTTCCATTACATTCTGTGATGGGAAGCAGGGATCCTCAGCAGCCGGCAGCACAGGCCACACGACGTACAGACACATGCTTCGCAGCCTGTAATTAATGCCTATGGTATGGTCAGGAGAGTTCAGTTGACTCTATGTCATTTAAAGCTGAAACAGGTTTATTGCAGTTTTTCCATTTTTCAAACTGTCCATTTTATCTTGTACTGTCCAACAACTGGATGACTTAATTTAACCATTCTGACATTGGACCCTGTGCTGAATGGAGTGTACCAGCTACTTAAAAAAAAATCCTGCGTAATGTGTGAGTCCAAGACGTGTGGTAAAACCTGGTGAAATGATGACATATTTTATAAACAACACTAAAGTGAGATATGATTACATGGTGTATTTAAACCTGAAGGATGCTGATAAAGGAAAAATATCTGATATCATACAGAAGTAACACTGTGTTTAACTATAAACAAAAGCAGCTGTAAGACCAGAAGAGCCCTATGAGAGCACAGATGTCTGCCAAGGCCAATGGTCTGCTCTTTAATAATCTTTTATCAAGAGCCACACTAAATCCTACACATTTATGCGTCGTACATAATAATATCACAGTCAATATGCCAGATATGCTTCATATAGCATGAAACCTCCCCAGTTTTAAGGGTTCTTTCATGGCTTGTGGGTTTTTTTTCAACACATGTTGTTACTAATAGTATTACAATTCATTAATATTTTGAATGAGCCTTTATCTATAATTTATTTATTAATCACGTATTTAATTATTATTATAATTAGTATTAGTAGTAGTAGTGGTTGCAGTAGTAGTAGTAGTAATAGTAGTAGTTACCAATAAGTAGTTACTATTACCAGTTAAATGTTAATTAAAATCCTTACTTGATTTACCAGTCAATGTGCAGAAAATGGTAATGGTAATCTTGATATTTAGTTAATAATCATGGCTAAACTATTGGATTAGTGTTTAGTTCTTCCTTTTTACATGTCATGTCGTTTTGTTGGAGATAAATAATCTGTACTTTTATACATGCACTTCTTTTGTAACCACAACAGTGACACAGAGGAGTATAATTTTCCAACCCACTGGGTTTGATTCTTGCCATCTCTATGGTTGTTATTTCATCACAACAATTTTATCCCACTTTTTTTTTCAAAAGCTTGCAAAATAAACTGAAAGTTTTTTGGTTGCTGCTCAGCACTTCACACAAACAATTGTGCAGGGCGTCTCATCAGATTGCCTTTTTGGCCCATCACCAAAGCGTATTTGTGGAGTTATCAAACACTTGACTTTGACCACAGCATCTGGATTCCCCTGCACTAACATCAAGTCTCATGGTCGTCTTAAAACAGCGACCTTACATCTTTTACAGACCTCTCTATAAAGATGTATGGTAACACTGATGTTGCCTCCTTTGACCAGGGCTGTAAAGAAACTAAAGTGAAATGCAATTTGCCACACTGCTCTTATACTTCCAAGGGTATTTCTCCCACTGGGCCAATTACTGAGAACACATGGACTGACTGATGTTTTTGCTATTCACAAACTCACACTACACAGGAAAAAAAATAGAAAAGATTCTCTCTGCAATATCACTTATCAGTGTGGCAAGATGGGGATTATTGACTTAACTGGTCTAAACATCAACAATGAGTGATTAAAGGCCCCCTTTCACACTGGGTATTGGGCATTTATCTTAAAATAGGTATTATTTATTCTGTCAGACAACAATACAAGACTGGAGCTGCACCGTGCTGTCATGAGACAATGGCAAAACAAGACGAAAAACTGTTGTGACTTAAATGCGCTTGTTTGGAGTTGCGTGGGTGTGCGCTGATGAGGTGGAAACAGGTCACGCCACGCTAGTGAGTAACACTAACAGTGTTAAATCACCTCTCGAGCTAAAACTCATCAGACAGTGAGCACACAAAGACATTCATTATGACTGTGTGAGTTGAGAAGATAAGTGTGTCTGTGTGTTTCAGTTGACAAATGTTTAATTATGTGACATAAGACCCCCAGATCCAGAGAGACAGTCCTCATTTTATTCTCAAGTATGCTCAGGAGGAATTTTTACTCCTGTTTGTATTATTATGATACTATTGTCCTCACTTGTTGCTTTTATGTATAAGGTTTTTCTGTATGCATCAGACTGCTTGACCTCATCTCTATTAATGCTGCCATAAATACATCTTTAATGTATGTAAATGCACACTCACACACAAACACACACACACACACACACACACACACACACACACACACACACACACACACACACACACACAAACACACACACACACACATTTGTGTACATGTGTGCACTTTATTCACAAATGTCCAGCGAACATGATGGACACAAAGTTAAACCACAAGGCAATCATTTACTAATGCACTCTTCGGCCGGGCTCCCTGGTTCCGTCTGCCGATCCTGATGGATGCTGACGGCTCCAGAGATGGACTGCTGCTGATAGGGAGTGACCAGAGAGGAGCCTGATTAAAAGTAGTCGAGCATGGCGCTGGGCGATAACCCTGATCCAACAGTGATGAATTCATTTTGGACAGGCTGCTGTCTCATTAGGGCCTAACCTCGGCCAGGAACTGCATATCCAAATAAACACAGAAACAATCCTGCTTTTATCTGCAAGACTATGCTTGTTTTCCTTTCCATGACTTCTCTTGTGTGGGCTCATATAGACCGTCCTCCCCCCTCTGTCGATCTCTATAAACTGAAGGTGTGATTCACCAGCCCTGCCTATACTTTGTTTATACAGTTCTTGGTCTATCTCCTTGAATTAATGAGCCCAACAGCAGCATTAGACAGCTATTTGCCTGACTAATGTGGAGATAATATAAAATAGTGAGAAAAAGTTAAAATAATCTGCCCTTTATTTGCGATAACATAAATAGCAGCGTTGTTTTAAAGGATGATAACATTAAATATTGGGCCAAGGGAGGAGGTAGTTTACATTCTCACTGGAGAAGTCTTGATAACAGGCCAGAGGGAATATGAGCCCCTTTAAATGTGTGCATTAGTGTAATTTATTGGGCTTCCCTCTCAGCCTAGCTGTTCCTCCAGCTCCTTTTTACCCAAACAAAAGACAAGCCAAGGTTCCAGAATGGATAGGAGAGAAAAATCACACACACTAATAATCTCATAAAACAATGTCATATTTGCTGCCTAATAACCACAAAATGTTCCATCGGCCTCCTCCCTCTGATCAGGATGAGGGGACTCCTCCGAGCAGACCTGCGTGATTTATTTGGAAATTTGTAAGGAAAGTAAGAGGAGGCGGGGTAAAGCCTGAGATTTCATAATTCCCTGTGTATGTCTGGAAGTCATCCACGCAATGTGATTTTTAACCAATTTATGTCCAGATGGAATGACCCTGGGAATTAATGAGGGTCTGGCCGTGGGTTCCAGCGCTGCAAGGTCAAGTAAATCATGTTTTAACGCTCCAGCCCTCCCAGCTCTGCTCCCTCTTTCTCCCCAACTCTACATCCTGTGATAACGGAAAGACAAGGGGCCTGAGAAATACCACCTCATCGACACTTGTGTCCATCCAGTGGAACATATTTTAAAGTTTGGGCACCGACCGGCAGTAAAGGCTGCTTTTAGTGGAGACTAGATGCTGATGAATGGGAGTGGTGCAAGAGCTGCGGGATGAGAGGTCGCTTTCTTCATTTCACATTTCACAGCCGATTGTTGATGTTATGTTCGCTCTCCGGAGGAAACTTTTTCTATCTCGGCCTGGTGGTTTATTGGAGCATAATAGAGAGTTTTTATGTGATTTAGCAGCACGTCCCTTTGAATGAATACGTCGTTGAGCGCATTCACATGCGGGAAAAGTTGACATCATTTGACATAATAACATGAAACCTAATCGAGAAACACCCAAGTAATAAGTGCTGCAAATCAGTTGTGTCTTTTTATGCAGGAAAAAAGTAATTTGTCTTTTCGTTTAATAGCTGTTAAAATACCATCATTTTTACACGTGTTTAGTGTTTCATTTTTAAGAGGAAAAAGGATGACAACATTTTCAAACAACCATGAAACTGGAGCACAGTTCACCACTCATACAGCATGGAGGAGCGCAGTCGCCAGGTCCTTTGTGCCTGTATTTTTGTCCTACTGTTACCAACAAATCACAAAAGTAAATATCTTTCTTATATAAAGTATAAAGTATTATTCATTCATTCACTACATATCTTTTGATCTATAAAATTAGAGGTTATGGCCCAGTGACCTAAGTTATTAAAACAGAAATTAGATAAATATACAGAGCAGCATATCTTTGCAGGTCTTCCTGCATCCTCTTATGAAGTAATTCAATCGTGAATTTCGTCAATACTTCTCATTAACCATGAGTACTCAGTGATTGCCAGTTCAAAACTACTGAGTGGTTCAAAACATCTGCCATCGAAGAGCAAACAAATGCAACGTCAGCCCCCCTTTTAGTACAACCATTCAGCACAGTGAGTGAAAGGAAAAAAATCACCCAAGGAATAAAAATTCAGTCCCGATTGTTCTATCCTGAGCTGATTGGAAATTGTCTGGAGCTTTTTAACGACAAAATGCTCCTTAAGTCGGTTTTATCAGGTAACAGTCACGGATTCTGACCAACTTTCAAAGGTGATAGAACACTAAAAAAATACTTAGCTTTTAACCCTGTTGTGCACTGTGTGTAAAAGTACTGCCTTGATAACCCACTAAAGCTCCCGTGCTCAGAATTCCGCAATTCCGAATTCTACAATGCCCGAACTGTGTTTTATTAGGTCAACGTCACATTGTTTTGTCTTTTACAAACTCGGATCATCCCAGACAACCACTATGGAGGTATTGTATTCTCTTTGCTGTTGTTGTTGTTGTTAGCTGTAGTGGCCCATTTGCTATTTGATGTTGTGTTTTATTCAGTTCATAAATTTCATCACTATTTACTGACAACCTCTGACAGGATTCAGATTAGATCTATTCAGATACATTTTTGGAAATGCTCCCGGCAACTGCAGAGGAGCAGTAGCCTGCTCAACTCGACCAGTAACATTGTTACTTGGGTACGCCTTAAGGATGACTCAATGCATCAGCGATATGGCAGAGCAGAAGAACTCCCTTCTTGATCATTTCACAACCAAAGTTTATCCACACATTCCTTCCTCCGGCTAATACTTTACCTTGTTTACAAGATCATACTCCCTTTAACAGTTAACTGAATGTATGAATTAGCCCTGGGACTGACAACTCAGAATAAATCTAGCCTGTCTGTGATTATCGCCATTACATACTTCAGGCACTGTTAAAACAAACGGAGCAGTGATGTCAGAAGTCCATGTTGGAGCAGCTGAGGAGAAGCAGCCTCCACACTCTTGGCCGATGGCTCCAGACAAGCACCTTGATGGCTGTAATTACTGTCATGTCCCGAAAGAGATGAGAGATACCAGGGGCCCAAATAAAATCTAAAACGGTTTTGATATAATGGATTTCTCCAAGTTTGTTTAAAAATTCCTTTAGCTATCTGTCCATAGTCTTGAGGAGATGATGACTTGAGCACTGAAATTGCTCCATTCAACTCTTGAGTGTAGAAAAGCTTGATAATGTTTAAATCAGCTCTGATGGGCAAATCTGAGGTTTGCATGCTGCAATTGTTAAGACTGTTTGCTCCACAAGAACGCAGAGTGGCTCAGTAAATGTCTGCTATGCGTGTTTACATTCTACCTAATGCACTGAGATGGCTCTGAATCTAAACATGTTCACACAGAGACTCGAAACCGCTTGACTTTACTGACTCATTCCTACCAGGCCCAACCGTATAAGTGCAGCTGTCTTCAAACTAAGCAAAGCAGTCGCCAATAAGTCAGCAAAGATATGAATTATGTTGTTTTAAACAAAGGAATTTTTATTGTTTGAGCAGTTGTGGTGAATCACTCACTTCAGAAATTACCAGCACTCTATTGAAAAAATGCTAATAACACATGAATAAAAGATTGCAGTACATTTGGCGGTTGTTTTGGTAAATTATCAATGTTGATGAATTTATGTACAAGACCCATTTTCAGTTTTTATGGGCGGACCTAAAACAAATTCCTCATGTGGTATATTCTGTGCTCTTTGTTAAATTACAGTTAATTCAGCAAAATAGTAAACTCTCGCTGCCTTTGTGTTGAAAACGAAAACTGTTCAGATATTCATCAGTGAGAGAATGTAAACATGGCCTTTTGAAATGATTACTAAAGTAACATACAATATAAGGATGGGTGTATAGGATGCCAATAAAATGCTAATCGCCTGAACAAAGGCTTCACATTCATAATTACTTTTTTGAAATATAATTTCATCCCACCCTTTCAAGTCTGACAAGTCTGTGCAGTGTCGAACTCTGCACACACGTCTGTCAAAGCATTAGAGCAAAAACTCTCAGCAGCAGCAAGAAGAGGAAGAAGGGCATCTTTGACTCACCGGGAGTTCATATCTTAATTGTTCTCAACGAGGAATAATGCTAATTCTACACTACAGTTCAAATTACAAAATACAGTGATTAGGAATTAATTCATAATATAATCACAAGTGATTTGTTTTCTACAAAACGTTCCTGATCGTTTGCGTAACTCTTTTGTACTTGCTCAGTACAAACGTGAAAGCTCATTTGAGTGCCATGCAGCCATGCAGCACTCAAGTACACAGTTCACAGCAAGTATTCGGGGTCGTTTTCATTTCCTTTCAGATTTGTTTTTTTCTGCACAGCCCACCTTTTCTTCGAATCGTCAAAGCTTTACATTATGCCTTTAAGTTGTGTTCTGATAGACTCCAGTGAACTAAACGCGTCACAGTGGGAGCTGCCACATCCTCATGGAGAGCATGCCAGAAATTCAAAGATGACTGAACACAGCGACCACTTGAGGTTTCGCAGGCAGTTTTCCCCTCCTCTGCACTGCGGGGCTCAACACACTGGGGAGATAAATATCTAATTTTTCTAAATGGGATTAAGGTGCATACGATAACGAAAAAGGAATGAAGGGCCTAGTGTATTACACAATAATCTACCTGATAGTCCCTGTGTGATTTCTGCTCAACCAATTTCTGTGACAGTTGGCTGGTTCGGCAATTACCGTAGAGACAGGGAATTCAGCACATACAGTATCTGTTCTTCTCCAAAGAGGGATTAGTCATTTTTGAGCCAAGCTACCGATTAAAGTTGTCAGAATAAACATCTCTATTAAGAGACAAGAGTGCCCACAATGGGTGAAATATTTTGAGTGCAATACCGTTTATACATCAGTGAGCATATTAATAACAAACCCCATGACTTTAATTTCTGCATCAAATATCTCTCCCAATCAACTTATTTTTACATTGACAGACTGTGTATTATGTGGCTTCCTAGTTTTTAGCTACGAAGGGCAAAACGGAAAAAATATCTTTCCTCGGCCTTGAAACTAATCCAAATGTCATGAATCAGACAGAACCAAAGGAATTAAATACTGCTGATTTTTTTGCAGTCCTGTGGCTGTGACTCAGGAGGTAGAAAGGGAGGTTCAGTCCCCTACAGAGTTTGTTAAAGTGTCCCTGTGCCAAAAACTAGTGTTTTAATTAGAGCATGAATGTGTTATCAGCCTGGTACCACAATATCATCCTTTACCCACAGTGAGTTAAAGTGTATGTCAACAGTTCGGTGAGTTGGTCAAGGAAAACATGTCTGATAAATGCAGACTGTTTATTACTGTTTTTGTTGTCGTTCAGGATAAAAGCATAAGCTTCTGAATTATCCAGTCCCAACCTCCGAAGGAATCTACTCAGACCTTGTTGTTAAAGTCGGTCCACCTTGTATTGAGTCGAGAAGATAACACTCTCCATGCTTCTTCTCTTAAAGATGGAGTGTAAAAAGGACCTGCCAGCTCTCACCACAGTTTCCTCCCTTAAGAAGTTCTGAGGCAATAGCACAGAAGTGCCAAGGACAAGACCATGCCGAAAAAAGGGCATAAAAGGCGTTTAACCACCCCCCTGCTTGTTCAGACCATCTGTAAATTTGTAACCCAGAATTTCACAAGCCTGAATTTCAACAGCATGTCACTCTGATCATGTAAACTGCATTGTATTTTAAGTGAAAAGCAGAATTTTGTGGAAAAGTAGAGTCAGTCAGGCACACCAAAAGACAATGAGCAGAACTGATGTTAAACTAGGGAGAGGAGAGAGAGGAGATCCATCAGCCCTTCTGAAACCACAGGCATGATTTACAGAGCAGGGTTGGTCGCCTGCGTAAAATTAATAATAGGAAATGCGAGGGTAGGCCAGTGAATGGTCCAAGATATACTTTCCCTGGCTCTCCAGACCCTTGGAAAACCTGGGTGGCCTATAGACAAGCTTCCTCTGGTTTCTGATGTTAATGTCATTGCTTTTGCTGGTACTGACCTCCACCACAAGCATGGTTTGGGTCAGAAAAAAAGGAGGAAGCCGTGATAGCAGAAAACAGCTCTGTAAAAAAATGCATTTATCAGGATATTTTGTCCCCACTGCCACAAAGAGGAAAGGAATGAAATGAAGGATGAAGATTTCTAATCTGATTGTTTTTAAGCACTTCACTTTTCCAGAAATCAGAAACCACACAATGTATCATGGTTAGTGGACATTTTGAATTACTTCAACTACTTAATGGTTCCTCCTTACCCAGCCCACAGAATTGTTTCATAGTGGTTTGAAAACTTTGCTTAAGTCATTGAGTTGGATGTTGAGTAATCTGCTTTCTAAACCTACCCTTCACTTCATTTTAAGGGTAAAGTGAATTTAACAAGACATAACTGTAAGGGCAAGGGGATCACATTAGAGAAATTAGGTAAATGTCCCAAAGTCAGCTTTTTATTCAAAGGTGTGTCTTGATTCTTATGTCATACACCTTTCTAAAGTTTCATGTTTGGGATCATCAAGTCAAACAGTTTTTTTTCCAGTTAAATAATGTTCATGATGATGTCAAAGCTGTAAGATGCAATAACTATGAATAAATTTGAATTTAACTTTTTCATATTTTTATCGTAATTCTTTTCGTTACATAACTCTGTTTTTTTTCCACTGCTGATTTCGGTAATTGTATAAATCATGTCAAAGGTGACAGCATGGATCCTTTCACATTTGTTTTTAAAATAATGGAGGAAATAAGGCCCATTAAACTATATACTTTACAAAGTATCACAAAAAGACAAGCGGAGGTGGAACATTTGTAAATCTTGTTTCACCAAAACTGCTGCAAGCAGGATGAATGCGTTGACTTCGCCAACAGGATATCCCCTTAGACTTGCTTACTGTCAGTGATGAGGATAACAGAAGGGGCATTATTTTTGTTCAACATCTTGGGAAGGTGATAAAGGGCTCTGTGCTCTTCTGACAGAAGTTAGCATACATCAGTTCAAAAAGATGCAACATTTTATCTATCTGATCAGAGGTTATCTGTCTGTATGCCACCAATCCTGGGCTGTGGCCGTCATTCACAGTTGCCTGTGGCAACTCTGATAAGTCTTTCTACTCAGTTATCGTAAGCCACTACTGACCACAACATGGGTAAAGAGTATGGCTAGTTTCGCATGAGCCCTGCCATTTGTTTTACATCACCAGTGTTCTCAAAACCCTCTACTTGGCTTTTGCCACTGCTTGGCTTTTGCCATGAGGCAACAACTACAGGGACATGGCCACTGATCACAACAGCAGGTGAAAAAACACATCAGACTTTCTGCACATTCAATGGCAGAAAATAGCAGATGGTCTGATAAAATTTTTCACGCTCCTTGTAAACAGTCCTTCAAAGCTCCTAGGGTTATTCAGCATCTATTCGGTCTCAAACAACTTCCACAGGGACGGTGGAAAGGATCCTGGCTAAGCATCAGTTTGTGAGCACCGTCACACGTCACATAATACTTGAAGCCTCCAGGCGTAAGCTTATTCAGAAATGTAAACTAGTTGTGGCCAAGAAGCCAAAAACACTCTTTAGCACTTGACACTGCCCACTTGTCTGCCATTGGTCTGTTCTCTGGTCTGGAACCAGAGAAGGACGTGCTAAGTTAATGCAGGCCTGGGGAACCAGCTGAACAGTCACCAGGAGCAGGGAGGTGTATTTCAGACAGGAGGGCTACACTTGTTGGATCAATAAACAACCCCGTCACTGGAGTATCAGCAGTCTGAGGGTAGAACCAGAGCGTTGGCATCTTCCCTGAAGTAAATTGATTTCCCTTTGCCCCCATGCCTCATCCTCCGTAGAGGAATTTTATATGCAGTTTTCCTTGACATCATGAAGAGAGATACTCCATTCCTTCTCCTCTTCCTCCTTCTCTGAACATCCTATCTAAATTTTCTTGGAAGTGAGCAGGTGATAAAGGCACCACGATCAGGGTTGACATTGTCATTCCGTGCAGAGCAGAGGCTCTGACACCATCATGAACTCCTTCGGTCATGCAGAGAAGAAGCCATGACACTGCGCAGCAGTGCTCATGCCAACGACTGATCCAGCTGGCAGTGAACAGGTGCAGGTTGTTTGTCTACACTGCTTATATCAGGCCACCATTATGTGATAATTATGAGAATGCACAATGTTTTGTTGTTTCTTGTGCAAACTTTTCCCCACCTATTTTAAGTACAGTAACAGTTTTTATTCAATTATCAATGATTGATATTTGGAGATTTGATACAATTGCAGGTGCTGCATTATACTGTACATGTTTTGGGCTACCTGCTGCTGAACACAGATTTTTCATGTGCAAAATATTCAGCTTATAAAGCTTTTGGAAGAAATGAAATCAGAGAACAACTACAGGGTTATTGCGGAAGTCTTGTTTTACTTTCTAGGCTGAAAAGTGTTCCTTTTCCTCATTAATGACTTCCAGCACATGTAAAGCTGCATAGTTTGACCTGTAATTTTGCCATACCTCAGAAATTTTGAAAAATTAAACAAGAGCATTTTAGATTCAGTGTTGATGTGCTGGTGTTCATTAGGCTGGCAAAAAGAACTCTTTTGTCGTCTTTTGTGTCAGCGTGGGTTGTGAAAGTCAACAATTTTCAAAATGTTTCAGCACCAGTGACAACGAGACAAACTCTATTGTTTCTTCTCGTTGTTGATCAAAATTAATGATTCCTGTTATGACTAGAATCCCAGCATAACTTCCCCTCGATTCACTAACAAATTGGAATTACTGTGTCCTTGTTATTCCAAGAATCACCTCTCAGATTAAATCAGAATTGGATGCTCACAGACACACAATGTGCAGATATACATTCTGTGAGCAGAACTGTTTTTTTGTTGAGAATTTGAGAATGAGATTGATGAATATTGTATGTTGTTTCAAATTAGATGACATTCGCTTCATCTGTGTGTAAAATATGACGTGTAAAAATAGTTGCTTACTCCCACTCGACTTGACAAGCCAGTAAAAAATTTTTTAGTTTTCAATATCGAAACCAGAACTTGGACAACCCAACCCATTGCCCAGATAGCAATGAATGTTGGCCCAATTCAGCAAAGTAAGAACTATTTAAAGTTCAATTCACCTATGGCACAAATAGAGCATCGAGTCTGGGAGACTCTGGCCGCCTTGGCTGAAATGTGGGTCAGGCTGGTGCTGGCCCACCCCGGCCCAGGTCAGGAACTCCTTCCATCAGAGGGTTGCTTCCTTGCCTGTTTCTACAGCACATTTATTCTTGAGAGCTGAGAGTGAGGGAACTATTATTTAGTGAAATGTGAATCGCAAAATCTTTTTGGGGGTTTCAGTTGTGAACAATTTGTCCTTTTCTATAAAAATAAACCTTAGCATGTCATTGGGGAAATTCCTGGCCAATGTGTGCATGTGTGTGTGTGGGGGGGGGGAGGGCACAACACACACATCTGTATTAGTGACAGCAGTAAAGATGGTAGCTGATGTTTGCAGGTAACTCTACTGATTCACTTTAAGATTCTGCGTAATGTGATATTTTTTATGACACTGTGAAAGTGAATGTTTTTTCTTCTAACAACATTGATATTGTTTGGACATTTTGCTTGCAGAGGAGCATATGGTTGCGCAATCTCGCGGATGTGTTTCATATTATGGTGGCTCGCTTCCAGAAACCTCACTTTTGGGCTTTATTGAAACTTGTACTCAAATATTTAGAAAAATAATAGAAAGCATGCCTTCCTAAAGAAGAGAGTCCAAACAATTTGACTTCTTGGAGGACTGAGAGAGCTCTCAGGTCAGCAATTGCAGACAGTCTGCTGTCAGCACTGGAATACTTTGCAATAGACATGCTGTAATGTAAACTTCAAGAAACACACTGTGTTTAGTACAAGAATCAAAGTTTCAACCTGGATCTAAATGTGTTAAAGCACGTGTGTGATTTCATCCACGACATCAAAATCTCACCCCGAGTTTTGTGTCCAATATAAGGACATTACTTACAGCCTCAGTACCTACAGCATTGCACCTGCGGTTCCATGTTTCTCCTTGTTAAAATAATTAATAAGATGTTTTTCAAATTTACAAATGATAAATTAAAGCATGACATTTACTGTAATGACAAATTGTAAGAACTTAAGACTTGATTACTGCATTCAATAATAAGGCCTCTTCATCATTGCCATAATTCACATGACTTGTTGAAGGGAGCTGCTCTCAATTATATCGAAGGCAGTAGAGCATAACACTTCTTTTACAGCCCTGAAATCATTTCACAAGCTTCACGAGTGCTGGCATTGTTTTAAAAAGCTTGGGTCTGAGGTAGCCCATTAAAAATACTCATAAACATTAATTTTGCCATCGGGATGGAAGCTTGTGTTACACTCTTGGCAGAGAGAAGCATGAAATATGCGGTCTTGCATTGGCCAGAATAGTTCCCAGCCGCGCTTGCTTCAAAAAAACATATAATCAGGACTGTGACTGTTTGTCAACTCATTCTGAAGAAATTGGACCCAGTGCCTTGTCATGATGGTGATGGTGGTCATGTCAACATAAAATCCTGCAAATCTGAGGGAGATCCCTTTGCCAAGGAAATGTGATGACTGATCAGTGCAGTGGATTTCACTAACTTACATGCTGAGGGGTGGAAAGTTACTGAGACTCACACGGAGGAATGGCTTTAAATAAAGGTTTTCAGCTTATATTTTTTAGGGTTTGAAAACCTGTTTGCTGTATTATATTTACAACATTATCATGACTATAAAAAGACTTTAAGCTAACCGACGACTAAATCAAAAAATCTGTTTTACATATGGATTGAAACATCCCCAGTAGACAGATTGTTTGACTAATCAAAGCTTTGCTGCCGTTGGCTCGAGCATAAAGCATCATTTTTGGACACTTACAATATTACCAGCGGTAATTTTGTATTGTGTATTGTGATATTTTCTTGCAGTTTAATTTTCAACACTGAAATCTGATGTTTGAGTGTTCTGACCAACACTTAAAATACTTGTAATTTTAATTTCAGGTACTGTGACCATGTGATGAGTGGGTTGGAATGATGTGCTAAGTCTCATATATGAGCAGTGCTGTGGTGAGAGGGACTTAGATTCTTGACCAACGCTCAGTACATCCCAACTGATGCTCAGCCAGCAGTCCAAGTTGTGCTGGGTCAAATTTATGGGCAGATATTTTGCTTGTCTCTGCCACTCTGCAGTGTAGAAAGAATAACATTGGGCCTCTTCAGTGGTTACTCTTGAGTCTGGTGATGTTTCCTTTCACAGGAGCCAGCTAGGCTGCACATCATAGACCTGCTGAGAATAAATTGAAAATGTCAAAAACACCCTGCCACTCTCCTCTTAAAGGCTGTCATGTGGTCTGCTGCCTCACTGCAAAATCAGCTAACCTCTCCAATCACGGCGACAATCACTTATATCTATGTCTTCATTTCTGCAGAGAAAATCATGAATTGCTATAAATGTAAAACCAAGCCAATAACATCAACCTGAATGTACTTTTCCAAAGGGCTTTATTCATGTGTTGCTGTCAGTCTGCAACAGTCAGTATTGCTGATGCTAATCTTACAGGAAACAGTCACAATGTGTCATTATAAAAATGAGGAAGGAAAGATGCAGCGGTATCAATATAGTTTTCTGGAGAAATGTACGAGTCACCCGTATAATGACACTAGGAATGGTATGTTTTTTGGCAAGAACACCAGAAAGCATTTTAATTAAAAAGAAAGAGAGTTAAAAGTGGGAGAACTCATTATTTGCCCCCTTGCATGCCCCTTGCATCTAACCTACTGCACATTCGTCATCCACTTCTTCAGCCAATGTATTTTTGTTTTATGGTTATTTCACATGAAATATAGTGCCAAAATGGGGAAGTACGCTTTTTTTTTCCTGTTACATGAACCTTGGAACATGCCCTCTTCCAGCTGCTCCAGCACCTCAACCCCAAAAGTAGTTTCACTTCTCCATGGCTCAGGATTTCGTTTAAGTTGCAAAATACTGAGGGAGCTGGTTACAATCACTGTCTCTCAAACCGCACAGTACTTTTATTGCTAAACTTTGGATCAGTAACATGACAGATTTGGCATACTTATTTGTAAAACAAAAACTACTGTGTGACTGTACTTAAATGGTCTCACCACATAATTACAATTACCTGAAATACATACAGCAGGAATTGTCAGTTACCTGGAAGGCAGCAAATGGAAAATGAAGCACTTACAATAAAGCACTTGTGTTTTTCCTACTCACTTCTCAGAATGAACAATCGCTTTGGATCGGTGACTTCCTGCTGAATCATTTCTTGATGTGGTCCTCGTCTCCTCTTTCATGATGCCTGACGGTGTTTGTAATTTTCCTACGAACATCACCACAAAATTAGTCAATTTCTTTCAAAATGTCTTTTTTAATTCATCACACAACTACATCTGTCACATCCAGCATGTAAAAGGCAATGATCAATGGCTTTTAATAACATTTCTTTGAAGTTGTGCATAATTATCTCCACGTTAATGATTGATGAGCAATGATCCAGCTTTCTCGGGTGGCCCATCCTTCGGCTGACATTTATGTCTCAGTTTAACCCCGCCACCACCGCACTGATGCAGAAGTGCAAACACTGTTTGATCCTTGCATGACTTTTTAGCCCACCTCAGTACTTTTTCCTGGTTTAAATTAAAACATTCGCTTTTTCATTTATAACTGTAATTTTTGCATCTAATATGCTATTGAACTCATGGTTAGTTTACTCTATGCTGACTTTACTGAACTATTTATAACTGATCTCAATGCTGAGCATGGGTTCAAGTGGACGTGGCCAGATTCTTCTATCATAATCAGTGACAGTGTCCATACCAGGCAGTATGCTTTTCCATTTGTGCATCAGCTCTGGGTTAAAACCATAAACAAAGACCATTCATTTTTTTTTTTCAACAAATAGTCAGCGATATATCTATTATTAGTGTGCCATTTACACTTTCATGTGTCACAGATGTATAAGCTCAAGGGTGACTGATGGAAAAAACGATTGCATTTCCAACTGATCTTCTGATCCCCATAAAAAGATCACAAAAGAGACTATGAGTGACATTGTCTGCTTGGCCCTTGGCTACTCAGATGCTGATATAGCAATTCAATTTTCCTTTTTTCTAGAATTTTGAACCAAAGAGATGAAAGTAAGGATTGGTAAACCAGTTCCTTTGTAGGGATTGTAGCAGTGGATTTTTTTCCCCCTCTTGCATATATGTTCATGATATCACATGCATATATGGGGAAAAGGATTTCTTCAGGCTCACGCGTGACGCTGTGCTTGTGCTTCTGCAGTTTGTCCCCTAAACGAATGTAACGTCATCTTCCAGCGCTGCTGCAGTGTTCAGGTTTACGTAACACGTCATGAGTAGCTTTAGTTAGGTGCTAATATGCTTTTGCCAGTATGGAGGCAGTCACCTTGCAGTGGAGCACAGCCTGTCGATGTCATCTATAGATTGGTAACTGATAAATTTCACAAGGCAGATGTTAAGGATTGAAATGCTGCAGACAGTATCAAACCACACTGACCCTTCTGTTTCGATCATGAGGCAACTGTAAAGTGTGTGACTACTCCAGATGAAGCTTCCTAAAAAAGCGATAGAACTATGTCTCCATTCATGTGATGAACTAAGTGTAGCCCAATGGTCCCTGAAAATAATAGACACTCCATTAACAATGGTGCAGTTTAAACTTTGCCTATCTTCAATGTTAACTTTGAATAACCTCAACTACACGGTTTGGTTTTCAACAGGCATTTATATTAGTGTGAATATAAAGTTAAGTTTCATTCACTCACTTGACACTTGACAGCTGTCTCTGTTGTGTTGATCAGTGTTCTGCATTTGTACTTTTTGGCAACAAAAAGTGGAATGATAGATAGATGAAGTGTAGTGATCAAAACCTCCACTGCTCAGCCTCTTCTTGCGAATCCATGCTTTCAAGATGTGTGTGTAGATACAAGTGTGAGTGCAGTGTATAGGGTGTCTGTGCTGGGAAGGTGGGCAAGAACAGAGGGCTTTGGAAACTGTAGGGATACGTCCGAGTCCAACTAGCACATTAGTCAGTGTCACAGAGAACACACTGATTCGTAGTACAGCTGTTTCCCAATATGATGTGTTGAAACACTCGATCAGGAGTAATTGTGCTGGACCAGCTCGTGTCTCCACCCCATAATAATGCCCCATTCACAAGGTAACCAGGCCGTATGAAGTAGCAGTAAACCCTCAGCTGTTCTAATTTGTAAACTAGCCAAGGGTAAAGGTCTTGAGGAGTGTGTATGGTACTGGATGCAGCAATGGTGGCAGTGGCGGCGGGCAGGGGAGGGGGTAGCTGGCAACACATGTTCCTGACTGACGATGATTGAATCAAGTGCAGTAGCAGAGGGAAAGTGCTTTCCAGTCAGTGAGAAATGTACATGTGTGCGTGCGTGCGTTTGTATGTGTGTGGGTGTGCGTGTGTGTGTGTGTGTGTGTGTCTAAATGAGGTATTTGACAGGGACAGGGAAATCACACTGCAGCTTATACAGGCAGGACAAATCAATTAGTGATGACCCATTATAGTAAAGAGTGTGTGATAAAGTGCCTACATTTTCAACTGTACCTTCGCTTGCCAGGAAAGTTCTTAAAAATTTGAAATTCTACTGTATACACTTTGTAATATTGTCTTACTTTGAAGGAAAAATCTTTTTTTTACAATCGTATCAAAATGCCTTTTAATAAGGAAGAGAATAAGATTCCTGTGCCTGATGTCCAAGCCATAAAAATTGTTGAAAAATGAAGATATTAGTGTTTTAAAAAAAAAAAAATCAGCTTTGAAGCTGGCCAAAGTGCAACGTTGTGACATGATGGCCTCTAGTGGCACACTGGCAATCGACACAGACAGCTCAATCATTTCCATATAGGCATATGCTGCCAGGTCCAGCTGGCTTTGACATCAACACCAGGCTTTGACTGACAGAGGCCCCGGCCTTGGGCTGGGCTCCCGAGGCCTTTCGCAGTACATTCAGCTCTCCTTTTAGCCTGTTGATTTACTGTCCCCGGTGGCCGCTCGTTGATCCATTTCCCCTCTCAGTTTGCTCACAGGGCACCCCGAAAACCGTCCTCCAGCAATATATTTGCTTTATGATTTCCTGAGGAGCAAATGAAGCAAAACAAGGCCCCACTCACTGCACCTGTTTCAGTTAATGTGCAGTGGGCCGGTTGGCCTCCTCCTCCAGTCTCGTTGACAAGGGAGAAGCAGAGGGCTGCAGTGTGACAAGCGCCATGTGGATCTTCCATTTACTCCAACCAATCAGGGCAGAGCGGGGTCCGCAACAGAGGGATAGATGGTGTATTAAATGTATGTCAGTTTCACACAGGTCAGATGGGGCCCACGTAGAGTCTTGCTGTGTGTGCATTATGAACATTTGTGTGGGTGTTTATGTAGCGCAGCGCCCAGCATGGAGCTGACGTTAATCAGGGGAAGTGATTGGAAGTTGCTTATGTCATTTTGGACAACATGCAGATGTGACAGAATGGAAGATCATAATCATCCTCCATTCAAAATATGATGTGATCAAATCGGTATTTACATATTGCAAAATATCGGGGGGAAAAAAAATTAAACACCAGATTTATTTGTTGGAAAGAGTTTTATTTTGACAATAAAAACCTCCTGCCTGTGTTCTAGGTTAAAGGGATATGTAACAGGAAAATGTGTCCTGGAAACGCTGGACACAGTGTGACACTGAGAAGCAAGTGAAACAGCTGGCTTAGCTGCTAAAAAGCCCAAAGTCTGCTGGGTAACGATCAGGAATTCAGAGGTACTTTGTTCATTTTACACGGCTGGACGTTTTTTTTTTCAGCTATTTGGAATTTCTTCACTTCTACCCAGTGCTTGAGCAATCGCCTTGACTTTTTCAACCTGTGTTACTTAATTCATCAGAAGCAACTGATGACCCAGGCACATTTAAAAGATGACTCAACGCATTATAAAGCTACATGTGACTTTTATTATCTAGTCATTAAATCCAGGACCCAAAAAATAGCTCAGCAATGAATGACTTTAGATTTAAACAGAAATAGTTATTGTCACCAATTGATTTTAAGATGAAATGGACAAGGCTTTAACTATAAAGTATAAAACAAAAAAATAATGATAATTTCAGGACTGCCCAAAATTAACTACAAATAAGCAAAGAATCACTTGAAATGTTCACATAATGTTAGCTGATTTGCCAAAGTCTATCTGACCAGCATTAAAATAATTTTCCAGTTCTGAGGAATTTACCCAGGTATTGGCGAGGCAATATTTGTAACATTGTAATTAATTGAGATAATTCAGGACAATAGACTATGATGTTCACTTGTTTACATTTTCATTTTGATCTAATTTGCTTGCTAAGGAAGTAAAGTAGAAACTTCCATCAGAGTAAATATGTATATTTTTTAATGTATTTTTTGTAAAAACGCAGATGGTGTCCATCAAATGTCCGCGGAGTATATCATGGGCGTATCAAACTGCAGAGCTTGTATTGTCTATCAAACTGAATACGCGGTTGATTGCATTGATCCAAGAATGTTTGTTTTTTTAGTAATCCAAAGCTAAGATGTGATACATTTATAAACTGACAAAACCTATTCCTAAAATACGATCACGGTCTGGAATCTCGATAGATAAAACGGCTTTCCAAATCAGAAAATTGTGAATCACATTTTAGTAAACTGCCAGAAAGCTCGAGCTCATGAGCTTGTTATTCAGCAAAGTTTCTTTTTTATTACTGATGATCATTCTTGGTATGGCATAGCACCATTTTCGTCATTGCCAGTGTCACTAGCAGTTGGAGAATTTACTTTGAAAACTGCGGGACACAGACACATTTGCTGAGCTGGGAACAGCCCTCACTTCCTCCCAGTAAGTCTGTGAACATGGTAGATATCACCAATTGTCCATCTGAAAGCTGTCAACTGCCTCGCTGGGCCAGCTCTTCCTGTTTCCTTGGAAGTGGCCCAGTGGTAAAGTGGCCCAGTGGCTTTTAGGTCAAGCAGAGAGGTGAACAGAATTATGAGAGGAAGCATGCATGTGACAGTGTCTGCTTTTCTCAGTCATGTGTGTTTAAGTAGTGACCTGACAAAGTAAATGTATTCCAGTGTGCTTTTTTTCCATCCTAACTCAAGTTGTCTTCCTGATGGCAGATGCATTGGAACTCACCCTTGCGTGTAGTTGGTGAGTGTGTGTGAGTCCTTGTGCTTTTCCTTATGTTGTTTTTTCCCCCTTTTTTCCTCCAAGCTTAAATACTGTGTTAACCACCAGATCCCATCGCTATCAATCTTAATGGAGGTGGGTCAGTGTAAACGCACACATGTGTAGGCCCTTTCTGCGAGCCACAGTTTAAGAATAATTCCCCCTCCCAAAAAATAGAGAGGGAAAATATTCTGGCCCCATTAACAGAATAGGTGCTCAGAGAACACCCCAGCCGGCCAGAGTGATAGCTACTTCCTCAGCTTTTCCACTTCATTGATGGTTATGGGAGTTAAAACAACGAGCTTAATGGAGACTTCGGGCCCTCAAGGGACTAATCATAGCCACGTGACTTCCTCCGGGGCTTCCATGAAAATAACTCCATTACAATGGCCTGTGATATTAATATCGGCTTTGGGAAAGTCAGGCCCAGGATCCGCAGGGAGGGCTGAGCATGAGCAAACAAAGAGGAATGCACGGCATTTGGGGGAGTGAGGGAGGGAAAGAGAAAACGAGAAACACACCAAAGGACAGAGAGGAAAAAAATATATAGCCATTTGTGATGAGTGATAGCGTATTGCTCAGTCAATCACTGTTACTTTTTTGTAAACGTCTGTTCTGTATTTTTTTCAGTCTTTTGGGTCACTTGTGCAGACAGATAATCACTTCCGTACAACTACGCTTTTTGCTGCTTGGCATCAAACATGCTAAGTATGTCAAGACCTAAATATCTGCAATATCCCTCCAGTATATATATATCAACTTAGATGATTTATCTGACTTGTTGCAGTTAAATCCCACACTTGGACATGAGTTCAAACAGTGCATTTTGAATGCACAGGTATCTCAGATAAGCAATCTTTAGTTAGCACATCCCAAATTTTGGTTGACTAATAGCTGAAAAACGTTAGTGGCATTCAGTCAAGCCCATATTTTTTCCAACAGTGGACAGTTCTTGGGACTGCTTTGACAGAGACAAATGTGGAGAAAGAGATGTTACTGTTTCAGATTTTTTTTTTTATGTAATTTTTCCATATAAACAACCGTCAAAATGAAAGTGTGTTAAAGCAGAGCCGACGGTCATCTCCAAACCTCAAGTGCAAATTGCATTGGTTAAAGGGACCCACTGAACCCCTACTGAGCCCGCCTCTGCCAGAGTATGTGGAAAATGTTCAATATTACCAAAAAATACGCAAGAAAATTACCTGAAAATGTGAGAAAATCTTGTCCCTGAACACCAACGAAAAAAAAAGTATAACATATTCATACTTTGGGAAAAAAGAAGAAGATTGGAACGAAAATGTTCTGCTTAAATAACACCACTTCCTGCATTTCAATAGGAGATCAATTTGTTTATTATTTCATCCTATTTCAAGTCAGGTACTTACATGAAGTTTAGCCTGCTCCTTTTCTGAAAATATGAAAAAGCAGTTTATATAATTTATACAAAAGTGATTGGCGTTTTATAATGTGTTTTCTGTCTGTGAAAAGGCATGAGGCTGCACGGAAGATAAACGTCCCTGTCAGTTGTCTTACCTGTCATTCCTTCTTGTTAAATCACACAGGAGTGAGGATATGTGATAGTCGGTTTGAGGAGGCCGTAGCATTTCAAACACATTTCAGAGCGTCCCAGTGGATGACTCTCCATTCCAGGTCTAATATTTTACTATCATCTCTTCCTCCCTGTAAATCTGCCATGTTGTCATTCGGCTGTCTGTGCTGGCAGTAACTCATCCCAGCTGCATTCACAACAATTAAATCTCAATGAACGCAGCAAGAAGAAGTCACCCACCGCTGAGTTCAGTACCCGCTGAAGAGTCCCAGACCTCGTTTGCTTCCTCCTATTCAAAAAGACCTGTGTTAGCTCACCCAACCCAAGGCACATCTTATAGAGCCGCTGACCTCTTTTATAAGTCATCGCTCGTAAAGAAATACTCGGGTTCGCTGGATTATAAGACATCCACTTTTTCCTCCTGGCTCTCCTGTGGTGGGAGATTTATTGAAAGAAACAACACTAGCTTCACTTTTGCCCTGGCTTTTATGAATATATGTATATTGTTTTAACAGCACTTTTAAATTCCTCCTACACTCTTGTTTGGGTCACGACTCAGCTCCCTCTATGAGAATTCAATGAGATGAAATATTTCAATCGTTAGTATTATCTATGTGTCTGGGGCAGATTCTCGCTTTCTCTGTCAAAGAATGGATATATGGCCAGATAAACAGAGAGGGGTGAGTAAAGTATTTTTACTGTTACTCTGCCATTTTGATAAAATGTGACAATGTGAGAGGGTACTCAGTGTTTGTGTAATGTGAGCTTTATTAAAAATATATACACTGCGTAAATACTAAATTAGCCTCGAACATGAAAAAATTGCTAAGACATTCGATCAATTGTAATGTTAATTTACACCAGTGCCCATATTAAGAAGAACCACATGTAAGAGGCACAAGACAAAGTTGCACTTGTAAGAATAAAGTTTGAATTTGATGAAAAAAATCACAATATTCTAAAAAAAAAGACATAATGCTAAAAATAAGTGAGGGGTACCCTTTCCCAATGAGGGAAAACAAGGATTAATAACAAAAAGAAATGTTTTGATGACCAATATCTAATGTTTTCCTGATGTTGAATAATGATTTGCCAAAAGATTACATACGAGTAATATGTTAAAATGTGTGGTCTACTTAATTTCAGCTTCGCAAGATGCCCCACATTCATCATCATATTTTTCCCTCAGTGTGGCCCTGATACCACTAATCATAGAACCCACACTGATGAGCTGTAAGAAAATCCACTTGTTTCAATAAATTAAACTATTAAAATAGTAAGGATTCATGTGCAAGGATATTCCAGAGGATTCAGCAGCATGCCTACAGTGTGAGCAGTGATATGGCTTTCACATCTTTCAAATGAAACATTAGATGTCAGTAGCCAAGCCAACGAAAAGGTCCTCCTCCGGGGTCCAAATAATTATAAGAGTGCCATAACAGATCAAACATTATTTCCTTGACCTTGTCTCCAGTTTGAGGAACACTTCAGACACTTTGGCTGAAAGTTTTGGCAGCAAAAACTCTCCGGCTGAAGGAACTCTCACTTCACTTCATAGACCTGACATTTAAGCAGGATTAGAGATGCATTCACCCTCAAGGCAACAGGCCTTTGGTACAAAAGTCCGGCAGGGCTTCGATTACAGTTTAAATCAAACCTGCTGGCGATGGTACAGAGACACAAGACAAAAAATGTTGGCTTCATTTATTTGCTGTTGTTCCACCTGAGGTCTTCACCATTAACGTAAACCTTCACTTCAAATGATGTTGTAGTAGAAAGAAGACAGCACCAGCATTCGATTTGATTTCGATTTGAAAAACCAAATGTCCAAATGTGGGAAAGAAACTGACTGTTTTAGAGCAAATAGTGGGTTTTAAAGGGCTTCACTACCAATCTGGATCACCGTGGTTTTTCTCCAAGTTGAACATTCAAGGAGCGTGTACATATATCTCAGTAAAACCCAACTCCAGACTTGACACATGTCAGCACCCACGGACAGCCGTGCACCAATGGATCCGGCGGCCTCCATTAAATCTCATTTTGGATTCAAGGCTCCATAATATTGAAAATTTCAGGTGTTGGGGTATTTTTCCCTCTTGGTCCAACTGGGGATGTATTACCAATAACTAAAGTTACAATTCACTAAAGCCAGTCAGTAGTAGATAAAGAATAAAAAGGGTTATCATAATTTGGTTTTCTGTGCGAACTTCTCAGCATTGCCTTCTCCAGATTAACCCTTAGTTACATAAATGAGGAGACATTTTATTCAATGTTGTGGCTTTTCTAAATTTAAATATTTACATCTTGCATGGAAAATGGAAATGACTCTGGCTACTTTGTATCATATGACCAACATTTTAGGAATTCAATGGTTCGACCACAACAGACATTTGCTACAGTGCTGTGTCTGTATCCAGGTCTCTAACTATTTATTGCCGTGATAAATTTTATGTTCTGTTTTGTTGCTCCTTGTGGGCACAACGCTGTTCACTATGCAAATCCACCAGGGTCCATGAGCTGTAGAGATTCAAGTGTTTTCTGATAATAGCATCTGTAGCGGCGACTAATGTCTGAGTCACTGAAAGAGAAGAGGAGGCAGCAGAGGCCTGCTGACCTCACTCCCCTCCAAACACACAGCTTCAGTGTTGTCGTTTTTTCTTCCGTTTTAATACATGCATTCTCCAGCCCACACTTTCATGGGCTCAGGTGACGTCACATGAAGTCATTTATCAGACTGCGCAGATCCCGCTGGAGCCACTAAAGGCTACAACTTTTTTAAGAAACTGTAGAAGTGTTTCCTGAGACCTGTAAATAAAGTCTGGTGTGTAACATCATTGTTCTTTGATGCTGTGCACATCTTACACTTGTGTGCAATCTATTCCACGTGGCTGAAAGAACAGAATTAACAATGTAACACATAAGCTTTGTCAGCTGGGACCTCTGCCTCATTATTGTATATAGGTTTTGTTGTTTATTTATTTATTTTATTTGTGAAAAGTGTGACATCATCGGCTTCAGTTAACTTTATGATTTAACTTCAGATGATACTGTGTTCAAGAGAGCATGCATTCTGAGAATAGAAAATAACCCTGAGGGCCCATAATTCTCACCGGTGAACACCGTTCAGTTAAAACAGGCCGCTGAATTTCCTCATTTGGCCCACGTGCATTCACATTCTCTGCCACTTAACCCAAAGGCCACGCAGACCAAAGAGAGAAAGTTAAAATTCAACACAGTCAACTGCTTACATCTGGTTGAAACAGTCCAGGCTGTAGAGAACACTTCATCTCCACTTCGTACCAGCAGATGACGGTCTAGAACCCAACAGCTGGAAGCATTTTCAAAAGCAGCTAAACTGTACACATTGTCTGTTTCTAAAGCACAGAAGGAAGGATTATTTTCATTTCATTGTATAATGCAAGACTTCTGTTTTGTTTTGAGAAAATTGGATTGAATTTTCTTCATGTTTTACTGTCAAGTGCTCTTTAGCTGTTTTTCAAACTGATCAGCACACTGATGAAGAAACACTTCCTGGTTAATTTACAGAAAAACACCTGCAATTTGTCAAAAGTAAAATGAGTCAGTGTTGGCGTTGCATTTTTATTCATTCAGCGCAATGTTTAACAACTCTTTTTCACAGGTTGGTCTTACTTGCAGAGATAGTCTCATCAATAATATATGTAGATACAGACAAACTTTCAAGTGAATTATAAGTTTAGCATTAGAAAAAAGTCATAACGGTGGATTTACCCAGTAATAATTTCAGTTTCATTGAGCAGAGCCCAGAGAAAGCTCAGACCTAGAGCAATTACCAAGCTGCTGAGTGTACAGTGTTACAATGTTCTTTTTGGCATATGGCTTCCACAGCTCCATCATCACTTCAACCACCTGTCAGCTGAGCACCATCATCAGCATGAACCTGGCTCACAAATAACCCCCTCATCCACTTGGGATATGACAGATGCATGCTTTAATGTTGATGCTAAAGCATAGTTGTCCCACGCAAATCTGCTTCTGCTCACTGTCCACACAAACAGTGGAAAGCGAAGAAATATCTTGGTATTAATTACTGAATCTCATTTTTCAAATAAAAGCTGTGGTGTGCTGACTTTTAGAGAGACGTTTTAGAATGACGACAGATGTATTTTCTTTTGTGTTATAGAAGTCAAAAGGGTTTTTTCATAGTAGAGCACAGCACACAATGTCTTCTGGAAGTGCATTTGACTATTGAGGCCATCACCAATATGCTCCCACTACGCATTCAGTGAATGTAAATGAGAAATGATGGAGAAAATAGCATAATCAGGATTACTTTCAGGATTTTTTTGTATAAAGTGCCTGTGTGTCAAAATGAAGAACCTGAATCACAGTCTATTTTTGTAGAAGTACTTCTAAAAAAAGGTATACATCCAAGAGCAGAGAGAAAAATACTCTCCACGTATGTAATCTGTAGACGTGGACAAGGAATTTATCTGACTTAGTGACTCATTTGCTTCTTTTCTCCAATGAGTGTTGATCCCCCAGTGATCTCAGTTCTATACAGAATCTGCACAAAGTCCATATCATTTCCCAGTAATTACAGCAAAGAGAGCGAAAGGGCTGATGGATGCTCCATATGAAACTGAATTGCCGACATGTTGCCAAGTTTTTGGGAATATCCCTCCTTTTTCTGCGAATTGATTTTCCTGCCTCACCCTACAGAGTCACCACTAGCCACCATGAGGAACCTTTAGCGGGGAGCCATAACTGCCGCCAAAGGTCTATAAATCCTGTCTTTGATGGCTAGAAGATTCAGCAGGAGAATTCAAATGGGATGAAGAGAAGAAAATTGCACATCCTTAAGAAAACAACGAGCATTTCCTTCCCCATGTCAGGATGAAAAGGAAAAGGGGGGAAAAAAGAAATACATACTAATTAATCATCTGCTTTTACGGCGCCTTGATGGTCCATAACTCATTCCAACCAAGATCCCCTTTTCCCCATCTTGCTGTTGGATCCATAATCCACTACGCCATGTTTTAATGACCTTATTATAGGCAAACCTACGCTGTCAAATAAAAGATTTATGCTTTGAACTTTGATCCATATTATGACTACAATGTTTAAAGCATAAATCTT